>JAHHFK020005643.1:0-72500 GCA_024533555.2 Aedes koreicus | reverse complement strand
TGGCGTGAGAGTAGTTTGGATTTTCGCCATGCACGTGCAAAATTTTGATGCGTTGCTTCTCTTCCTTCGACAACTGAAGTGCTAATCTCAAAATCAAAACAGAGGCATGATGCTACACGCACACTTCTTAAAAATGAGGGGTGTGCAAATTTTTTAAAGCACGATGAAAGGAAATGCGTTAAGTTTAAGTCGACCAAATTTTGATCAAAAATGAAACACCTTAAAAAAATACTAGAGCCACTAGTAAGGAAAAAAGTAAGTGAAAAAAAAGAAAGTTAACCAAATTGATAAAAAAAAAAAAAAAAAAAAAAAAAAAAAAAAAAAAAAAAAAAAAAAAAAAAAAAACTGAAGGAAATAAAAAATAAAACATACAAAAAAATTAGAAGATATAACACATAAGGTATGATATTATTAAAATGAATTAAAAAAAATATAGTGAAAACAACAAATATTAAAAATAAATTAATCAAATAATACGATCAAATTTATGACAAAAATGAAACAAATAAAAGAAAATAGTAACAAAAATTTAGTAAGCAAAAAGAGTAAGTGAAATTAAATAAATGAACAAAATAAATAAGAAAAATAAAATAAATTAAATATGGAGAAAATAAAACTAAATAATAAATTAAAATATGAAGAAAAATAAAATAAATTAAAATATGGAGAAAATAAAACTAAATAATAAATTAAAATATGTAGAAAATAATTGATACAGTATTTTATTATTACTAAATTAATTTAAATTATTAAAATAAATACAAACAAGACAATTTAAAAAATTATTCAAACAAATCTGAGGACTGAGGAAAATAATCAAAATGAAAATAATGAATATAATAACCAAAATCAATTGGATTTGTTGATTTTCGGTTTTTATTTATTGTTTTCATTTTAATTATTTTTATATCTCATTGATTTGATAAACATATTTCATACATTGATTTTTTTTGTGATTATATATTGATATGAACAAAATAAATGAAATAAATCAATAAAATGTGAAAATTATTCAAGAAAAAAATTTCAAAACATGTATTCAAAGAAATGAAATGAATGGAATAAAATGTTTAAATCAAGTAATCAAGTGATAAGTATCGACAAGTGCAATTGAAACAAAAATATAACAACAAAAACAAATAAGACAAAATACATGAAATAAAAAGAGCGATAAAGGAAAAAAGTTAAAGTAAAAAAAGTAACTTGGAAAAGTAAAAATATTAAATGTTAAATTAAATAACTCGAACAAATACAATTCAAAAAATGAATACAATTTATCAAATAATCAATACACATATAAAACAAATAAATAAAAAATCGGAAAACGAACTAATCAAATCCATAAAATTCAAAGAATATAAAATAAAAAATTCAAATAACAATCAATTTAAAATATAAGTGAATAAATAATTTAAATAAAATATAACAAAACAAGAAGAAAATTTACTACCAAATCAAAATAACCAAAGTTTATAAAACAAATTTAACAAATATTGTACAAATAAAGAAATGGAATAAATAATGTTATTTATTACATAATAAATTAAATTATGATACTAAAAAAATTATGTTATTTATAACAAAATAAATTAAATTACTTAAACCAATAAAATTAATAAAGTGAATACAAGAGAGAAAAATATAAAGGAAATGAAATAAATATAGTAAATAACTCAATTGAACAAAACAAATTCAATCCATCGAAAATATGAAACATTTTAAAAACACGTACATGAAACAAATCGAACAAATTAATGAAATAAAATTCTGAAATAAATGTGTAATGCGTAAAAAATACAAAAAAAATCAAAAGTATACCTAACAAATTAAATTCAAATTATATCAAAATAATACAATAAACTCAATAAATGAAAAAATATATCAGTACAATAAAGGGATTAAATAATATTATTCGCTCTGTCGAAGGATAAACTTTAATGAGGTTTTATTTTTTTATTTATTTATTTTTTTTTTTTTAAAAAAAAAAAGGTCCAGTGAAGTGTTAGTACAAATTTTCTTAGTCTTCCAATTACAATCGTTCAACTTTTACGCTCGTAACAGTGTTTAAAAAAAAGTAAAATGGAAAACTTAAATAAAATAAATGAAATAAATAAGATTCATAAAGTTTGTGAAATAAATACAATAAGAAATAAATAAACAAAATAACTTAAATAAATTAAACAAATTATGTTTATATTAAACACAAAATAAATTCAATTGATTAAATGAATAAAAGAAATGAAATAAATGAACTTAAGTGTAGTCTATGAATATTCACGTCAATTTGGACAGCGCTCCGAGCGCAAACATATATTATGTTTCGGCCATTCGGTTCTGTTTCACTGTCCGGTTCGGCTGCTAAATGGCACGATAAAAATGATAGTCGTTGCTCAAACGGATCCTTCAGGCGGTGCTTTTGACGGAATTGTATTATATGGCAAGGTCACCATCCGAGAGTCCTAGGTTTGTTCGCATTGTTCACAATAACTTCCATTGCAGTTGCCGATCGTAATTTCCAGTACGACGCTTACTGTGATCCTTCCGAACGATCTTTTTCCGCTCACGGAAATGTTTGAGGACACTGCACACTATTATCGTAATTTTTTAACATGACAGCGTAGAATTTCCAATAGGGGAGTATGTCCTAAAATAATTTCCTTAAATTGATTGAATATTCGCTTAAATCTTAATAAAACGTTACTTATACCACTGAAAGAGGAGCTTCCCAAACAATCTGTCATCTGTAAACAAATGAGCATTTCGTCCAGATTTAAAGTGAATCGAGCTTTAGATTGACAAAATGTTATTTTTCAGAATTTGAAAAATCAAGACCAACCATTGAAAAGGGCCTAACTCCCAAATGTAAACAATGAGATAAACGATAATCAAATTGAACGTTACATCAACAAATCCTATTTCAAAAAGTAATCAGTTTGTCTTGCTCTAATCAAGTTGACGATTGACATTTGATGAGATGCATATAATCTTGTTGGAATAAATTATTTTAACATCAGTGTATGCCGCAAAACTCGACAAGAAAAAAAAGCGCCAAATTCTAGATTGAAAACATCATGGGCCTTTTTTGTTATGCCTCTCAACTGTCAGTTTGTTTGATGTGGCCATCGTGCTGAGGCTTTTCTTTACCGAGACATTATAAGAGTCCTGTGGGATAAGGCTTGTTACAACATAATTTTGTGTTGAGGCCACTGTTGATTTTATTTTTTCAAAGGATAACAAAACCGTTTCTAAGTTAAATGTCGGTATCGAGTTCGGGAGAAATTTCTTTTTCTAAAATAAAACTAATCAATAAAACTAATAAACGGTTTGTTTAAATTTCGGTGTTAGGCCCTTTTCAATTGTTGGTCTTGAAATTTCTAAAATACAATTTTTGTTAGTACAAGTGTATTTTCATTTTTCGTATGTGCTTTTCATATAACTCCTGGGTTGAATACTGACTTCTTTGCTATTCCATTAAAACTTGAAATAGTATGAAAACTGTTACAAGCAATAAAATTCTGGGAAATAATACGATCATGGTTTGATTAAATCGATAGGTTCCAGGGATAAAAAAAAATCATAGCTTTAATAACAACGAAGAGATTACAAAAATCTTGCAAATTTGCTCATAGCAGCGTTGCTTAGCTAATCCTCCAGCATGCTTTCATAGAACCCACCCCAAAACTGAAAATTCCCACATCTCCTGCCAGCCAAGCCCGGAAAGTTCCACTGATTACTTGCACGACTGGCCTGTTCGAACGAGACCACATCGACAACGCAAGTTCGAGATCTCAGGATTCCACAGTGCAAAGATCATCGAATCAGATACCGACCAACCAACCAAGTCGAGTCGAGAATCAGTACCTGCGAGAGGGTCTCGCGCAGCCCCACCAGATCATAACTTCACAACCAGCCTACCCCCCCTTCTGCAATAGTTCTGCTATCTCGGCACGCATATTTTTAGTGCTTTATTTTTTTTTTTCTACCTCAATTATCAGCTTTTCAACCGAGCCGAGTGTATGAACTCTCGTGATCTCCTCTACTACCTAGCCTACTAGGTCTGGTGCTCAGTGCGATGCAGGCAACTCTTTTCGCGCAAGTAAATCGTGAAAGGAAAAAGGAACACTGGCACTGCAGTTGCCTGGGCTGCGACTTGGGGCTCCTCGCACACACAAAACCTGGCTCTTTTTTTTCTGCTTTATTTATTTTTTGAAAAGTAGTGTTGTGTACCTTGACATCGATTACGCGCGCGCCAGCTCACACACTCGAGAGCAGAGCGCACTCCGGCCGAGTTTGTGCGTTCCGCGAGCTTTGCTGAGCCCAAGTTGATCGGGCTGCTGTTTTTGGAAGTTGTGGAACGAGTGTGTTCCTTACCACCTCCCATCCGCCATCCCCTCACCAGTGCAGTCGGTGCAGTGTGCGTAATTGGTGCCATTTTGCTTGATTTTTATTAATTCGGTCCCTCCTGTATGCGTGCAGGCCAATCAGGATTCGTTTTCGCGTTTGTTTGTTGATAATCGAGCGAACAGGTTCTCATTGAAAATGAACATGTCCGCAGTATGGTCTGGTTTTGGACGGGCGATTATTGATTTCCGTTATATTTTACGAGGTTACGCGATTCTTTGGGCCAATCTTGCGAGCGTGATCGGAAGGAGGGGCTCAGCAGGCACGCACGCACGCACAACAACTTGCTTTATTTATTGTTTGTTCGATTTCGGTACCGTTTCTCAGCTCGAGTGCGACAACTGACCGCCGACGTCAAACGAGGTCCCTGCGAATGTGTAATTTGCGGGTCATAATTCCACGTTACAATGCCCCGAGGGTGTGCTTAGTGGCTTGCTAAATACCCTCGGTGTAAAATTTCATTCGAAGCGGATTATCGCACTTTGCGCAACGAGTACTTTGCAACTCGCGAAACGCCGAGAGTGGCATGCATGGCGCGTTCGGAAAGCTGGAGGGTGTTAATTATATAATTCAATCGAATCGGGGCGAAGGTTTGGACGCATTCTGTCAGGTGGTTATTTACGGTTATCTATTTCGATCGGGGTGGCTTAAAAGGGATTTGCACGGAGGGGGGAGCCAGATGTTTGCCAGATTCACATAAATTACATATCGTTGACATTTTCCTGTTGCTCGCAGAGCGTTCTCGCCAAAAGCTCTCGGATGAATCCGTTGAAGACGTCGAGCAGTGCCGGGGATCGGCAGTTCAGGATCTGCTGAGCTGTGCAGTCTTTCGTGGAGTAGATGGTGCTGGAAGTGCCGTCAGAAGAGGTCGATTGAAGGGGGTTTTAAATTTATAGTGCTTGTACTTACTGGCATTCGGTGAAGCTAAACTTCTCTAGGGGGACTTTTAATCGGACTGAAAAAGGCATCAAACATTGCTCGAAGATGGTAGTGAGTTCGGCAGTACATTGCCACGGGCGGGGTGTGAATGATGCTGCAATTAAATGATGTAAGTTTTATGAAATTAATTTGTTATTGGAAGCTAGATTTTTTGGACGGTTTGAAAAATTGTTCAGAGTCTTTCATACTAGGTGGTGAAAATTAACCTCCTCTAAAAAAATTTTAAAGGTTTTTTTTGTAGCCCCCTTTTAGCTCGAAACACGTATTCCAGCGATTTTCCAACTTCTTGATCCCGTCCGAAAAGTAATTTCCCGGAAGGTATGCAAAATACTCCTCCGCGGCGTCGATGATTTCCTCTCGTGAGCTGATTTTTTTTATTGATGAGCCATCTTTTGAGTTTTGGGAACAGATAATAGTCCGAGGGAGCCAAATCGGGTGAATACGGTGGATGCGGAAGCAATTGGACCCGTAAGTCCTTGATTTTAGCCGTGGTTGTGATTCTCTTGTGCGCCGGTGCATTGTCTTACAAAAACAAAAATGTTTTTCTCTTCATGTGAGGCCGTTTTACTAATACTCGCTTTTGATGGGTTTATTCTTTTCGAGGTAGTCCTCGAAGAGTATGCCATGACAATCCCAGAAAACCGACGCCAAAATCTTTACGACCCATTGAGCCTCCCTAGGTCGCTTCGGAGCACTCGTGCCGGCTTCGGTCCATTGCCGGGCACTCATTCTGTTCGCTGGTGTGTAATAGTGGATCCAGGTGTCGACGCCAAAAGTCCTTCCGATTCCGCATCGAGTAGTCTAAACACTGTTTCGAAGTGCTCTCGCGTTCGTGTTTTTGGCCAGGAGTGAGCATGCGCGGCACCCAGCGCCAGGATAACTTTTTCATATGCAGAATCTCGCCCAAAATATGGCGTGTGAGCTCAGTACTAATCTTTGTAGCATCTCACGCACCTTCACTTTCCGGTCAGCCAACACCATTTCATGAACTTTTTTGACATTGTCCTCTGTAACCGCATCGGAGGGCCTGCCGCTGCGGACTTGATCGGTACTGGAGTTGCGGCCACCACGAACCCCTCGAAACCAATATTTAACGGTGTAATCTGACGGAACATTTGCCCCATAATACTGATCCAACTTTTTTTTGTATCCTCCGCCGTTTTGTCTCTCAAAAAATAATGTTTTATGAGAGAACGAAAATCGTTTTTATCCATATACTACATGATGCCAAACACGTCAACAACAATCAGCTGTCTCCCATTACGGACTACAAGGCATTATAACCTTTTTTTTGCAGTAGCATCGAATTTTGGCGGTCAAGGAAGTTACTTCCCACCTTACCTACACTCAGCGAAATAAACTTTCGATATTCATAAGATTGCATTATGGTTATTTCCTATAAAAAAGCAGGCTATGATTTTCATAAATTTGACTTATGAAATATAATGATGTTGAAAAAAATAAAAACATGGAGCAATCTGGATTCGAACCTTGAACGTTGAGGTTATGGGTCGAGTGATTTGATCACTAGTATATATCAACACTTGTAAATAGGAAAGCTTAAAGGCAAACCAGAACAACGTCGTGTAAAACAAAATCCATTCATAAGTCAACCTTATGAAATTTAAAGCACCGTTCATAAGTTGAACCTTATGAAATTCTTAAGATTATTTGGCTGAGTGTAGTACTTCAATATTCGTTGCTCAAAATAGCTCATGTGGTCGATGCTTCATGGTTCAGAATGTGACAAATCATACACGTATGAACTTAAATATTATTATCAGGCTTTAATGAGTAATGTGGGGGGCTGTTTTTCTGATTCTGTTTGCTGCTCCAACTGCAATGAGACTGATCATATATTTCGTCGAGCACTTGCTCAAAGTTAAGTGAAAAATTAATCGAAGTCTATTAGTAAAATCGATGTCTCTCTTTCTAACATTATGTTCGTTTTGCGGTATTCTTCCTATGAAATGGCAGATGATAAGTTGGTTTGAAAGAGCAAGCTCCTCTGAAAATAAAATTTGTTATAAAACGAATTCGTTCAGTACGAAAAATTTCGTACTGTCACGATTTGAATGTTCACCTAAAAATGAGTATGCACTCCTCATGCACACCAATAAATAAGCATCAGCAACAGATTTCCACGCTAGATGACAATAAGATTGTAATCCATATGAAAATGAGTGTAGTATACGAAGAAGACCAGATGACAGATCATACGAAAGATTCGTATATCTATCTATCTATCTATCTATCTATCTATCTATATATATAAAAATGAATTTCTCTCTGTCTGTCGGAACCATATAGTCTCAGAAACAACTGAACCGATTGGCATGAGATTTTGAATGGAGGAGTTTTTGGGACCGGGAGAGGTTCCCCTCCCTTCCCTGGAAGAGGGGGCTCCCATACGAATGAAACTCAAGTTTCTGCATAACTCGAGAACTATTCAAGCAAAGGAAACGAAATTTAGCATGTGGGAGTTTTTAACGGCAAAAAATTTTTGTATTGTGGTTTGATACCCCGTCCCCCTTCTAGAAAGGGAGGCTCGCATACAAATGAAACAGAAGTTTCTGCATAACTCAAAAGCCTATCAAGCAAATGAACCCGAATTTGGCATGAGAAGTTTTCTAGAGGCAAGAAATATTTTTATGGTAGTTCGAGACCCCTCTTATCTCTTGAAGGGGGGGGGGCTCTCATACAAGTTGAATTTTTGCATAACTCGAGAATTAATAAAGTAACTGGAACCAAATTTGGCATGTGGGGATTTTGGAGGCAAGAAATGTTTCTACTGTAGTTCTAAACCTCTCCGCTCTTTGAAAGTGTTGGGGGGGGGGGGGGGTAATGGCCACAAAGGGCTCTCATAAAAATGAAACACAAATTTCTGCATAACTCGAGAACTAATCAAGCATAAGGATCCAAATTTGGCAGCTGGAGGTTTTTGAAGGAGGAATATATATCTATGGTGGTTTGAGATCCCTCCGCTTTCTGGAAAGGGGGACTCCCATACAAATGAAACCCATTTTTTGCATAAGAGCCAATGAAGCAAATGAAACCAAATTTGGCATGTGGAGGTTTTTGGAGGCAAGTAATGTTTCTATGGCAGTTCAAGACCTCTCCCTTTCTTGAAGGGGGGGGGGGGCTCTGATACAAATGAAACACAAATTTCTGCATAACTGGAGAACTGAACAAGTAAATTCAACCAAATTTTGCAGGTAGAGGTTTTTGAAGGCAAGAAATGTTGTTTTGTGGTTTGAGACCCCAACGCCAACTGCAAGAGGGGGCTCCCATACAAATGACACACAAATTTCTGCATAACTCGAGAGCCAATGAAGCAAATGATACACAATTTGGCATGTGGAGGTTTTTGGAGGCAAGAAATGTTTCTATGGCAGTTCAGGACCTCTTCCTCCCTTAAAGAGAGGAACTTTTATAAAAATGAAACACAAACTTCTGCATAACTCGAGAACTATTCAAGCAAATGGAACCACATTTGGCATATGGGGGTTTTTAGAGGCAAGACATATTTTTGTGGTGGTTTGAGATATCTCCCCTCTCTGAAAACCCACGTTGCACCGAAAACAAAAATATTAAGGTTTTATTTTTCATGTGTCATGCTTTAGATCTATAACAGTGTGATTTAACTAGATTGATCATGAAGGTGTTCTTCTGATGGAATTAAAATCTAGATTCTATTAGCCGCCTAATTAATTTGTCATACATGTGTTTGAGGTTTTCCAGCTAGGACATGTTTGCTTACGTCTGAAATCTTGTTTGCATATTATATTTCATAAATGTATCTTCAGAAGTCTTCTGTATTTCAAGAAACAATCATATGCAACAAAGGCCAAACATCAACAAAATTAGTCAGATATGTTAAGTTAGCGTCATATTGGACGGAAAAAGACAAGTGTTGAGCTTTGCTTTAGAGACATATATATCAAATATATGTCACATACTCGTTAGCCACTGCATCATTCAAGAACCTAGTTAAGGGGCTATGCATTAACCACGTAGTTTTTTTTTGTGGGAGGGGGGGGGTGACCAAAGTCTACGCTCCATACAAAATTTCAAAAAAACTATGGAGAAAAGTCTACGAGGGAGGAGGGGGGTGGTCTGAGATTTTCAAAAATGAGTCTACGTGGTTTATGAACAGGCCCTAAGTTATACTAGAATGAAATATTCAAAGCAATACCTCTAGTCTGAATTTACTTAAATCAAAGCAAATAAAGGGTGTTCCGATCAAAATTTGGTCAAACAGTAATGTCTGTGAGTCGATCAAAATTTTAATAAATAAGTCAAATTCTTTTTCTTATTCAAGTCCAGTTAATACAGGATACGGGAGAAATTCCTTTTTACCGAATGCGAATTGCCGGGTCTTTCGTTTAACACCTGCCATAAGATTTTGTACAGTCTCCTTGTCCACTTTATTCGTCGCAGAACGCCAGTTTGCCTTGAACTGTTTCTCGCTCACAACAGCTTTTTGAGTCTTCTTAAGGTTCCGCTTGACGATGGCCCAATATTGTTCGATTGGGCGGAGCTCTGGCGTGTTGGGAGGGTTCTTGTCCTTGCGCACCACTTGAACGTTGTTGGCAGCATACCACTCCATGGCCTTTTTGTCCGTAATGGCAAGATGCCAAATCCGGCCAAAATAGAACGGAATAATTGTGTCGCTTCAGGAAAGGCAGTAGACGTTTATGTAGGCACTCGCTCAGATAAATTTCCTGGTTGACGGTTCCGGTCGCAATGTAAACGTTGCTCTTCAAGCCACAGGTACAGGTGGCCTGCCACACCAGGTATTTCTTTGCGAACTTTGACAGTTTAATGTGCAGTCGAATAAATGACAGTCGAAGGCGCCACTCCCAGCTTCTTGGCGACATTTCGGACGGAGAGGTTGGGGTTCCGCTCGAAACAGCGGGCTACTCTTTTTGTCGTTGCTGTGGCCTCCGGCTTTCGATTTCCCCACGATCCAGCTTTCCTGGCTGTCGAACGCTCTTAATACGTTGGTAACAGTTGATTTAGCCACATTCAACAATTTAGGCGTGAGAGTAGTTTGGATTTTCGCCATGATCGTGCAAAATTTTGATGCGTTGCTTCTCTTGCTTCGACGACGTTTTGATAACTGAAGTGCTAATCTCAAAATCAAAATAGAGGCATGACGCACACATTTTCAAAATGAGGGGTGTGCAAAATTTTGTAATGCACGATGAAAGTAAATACGTCGAGTTTAAGTCGTCCAAATTTTGATCGAAACACCCTTTATATAAAAATATATAAAAATGAATTTCGGTCTGTCTGTCTGAACCTTATAGACTCGGAAACCACTGAACCGATTGCCGTGAAATTTTTTATGGAGGAGTTTTTGGGACCGGAAAAGGTTTTAATGATAGCGAGAGGCCCCTCCTTTCTCTGGAAGAGGGGTCTCTAATACAAATGAAACACAGATTTCTGCATATCTCGAGAATTACTCAAGCAAAGGAAACCAAATCTAGTATGTGGGAGTTTTTAAAGGCAAAAAATGTTTGTTTAGTGGTTTTAGACCCCTCCTTTTTCTGAAAAGGGAGGCTCCCATACAAATGAAACACAAATTTTAACTAAACATTAGAATTATCCTCAAAATTTGTATTTCTCGGGTAAGAAGCATGTTCTGGTTGAAGTTTGAACCCCTTCTTAGTCAAGAAAGGGGGATTCTTGAGCTACTCTCAGTGCTACATTATGTACAAGAAGTTAGTCTAAGGTTATACAGGAGTAAATTAAGTTCAAACTGACATGATCCGGCGTAGCTTGAAGATAATTTTTTTGTCTATGAAATGCTTTTACACAGAAAGAAAAACCATGGCAGAAACTATCGATCCGAGGGTTAAATTAAAAGCACACACAAAAATAAAAACAAAAACAATTAAAACAATTAAACTCTGTAATTAAAGTTACACGTAAGCAAACGAAATTATTTTAACGATACTTATTCCGAAAAACAACCATAAATGCGCCAGTTCTATTATATTTTCATTCATTTTATTGCAAGCGTAACAACGCTCGCACCGGAATAAACATATTCTTTCCACTCTAACTAAACGGAGGAAAAAATATTGATGAACTCAACTATATTAGAGTATTGATAACATGTTAAATTAGGTTTAAGTTTAGATATTATCCATTCCTTCAGTAGAAGGAAGTTGGATTTCAGGCCTTCTTACCTAGACCTAGATTTGACTCTTATTTTCAAATAAATCCTCATTCATGTAAGTGATTCATACTGCTTTTATCATAAGATGAAATTCACTTAGAAAGAAAACTTATAAAGGGTGATACGGTCAAAATTTGGTCAAGGGAAAACGCGTGTAAATCGGTGAAATCGTTTATTTAAAAAATCAAATTAAATTTCTTTTTCAAGTTCAATTAGTATAAAATTCAGGAAAAATATTCAGTTAGGCTTCCGCTTTTCCAAATCCAAATTGCCGGGCCTTACGCTTGACCCCTGCCATCAGATATTGTACAGCCACCTTGTCCACCTTCTTCGCCGCAGAAAGCCAGTTTGCCTTGAACTGCTGCTCGTCCTTAGCAGTTTTTTTGGTCTTCTTTAGGTTCCGCTTGACAATAGCCCAGTATTTCTCAATTGGGCGGAGCTCTGGCGTGTTGGGAGGGTTCTTGTCCTTGGGAACCACCTGCACGTTGTTGGCGGCGTACCACTCCATGGCCTTTTTACCGTAATGGCAAGATGCCAAATCCGGCCAAAACAGTACGGAACAACCGTGTTTCTTCAGGAAAGGCAGCAGACGTTTATTCAAACACTCTTTCACGTAAATTTCTTGGTTGACAGTCCCGGAAGCTATGAAAATGCTGCTTTTCAAGCCACAGGTACAGATGGCTTGCCAAACCAGATATTTCTTTGCGAACTTTGACAGTTTCGTGTGCTTGAAAATATCTGCTACCTTTCCCCTTCCTTTTGCCGTATAAAACTCCTGTCCCGGAAGCTGCTAGCGATTTTGCCAACTTTGCGTGCGAGTAGCTCGGATTTTCGCGATGCGCGAGCAAAATTTTGATACGCTGCTCTTCTTGCTTGGACGGCATTTTGACAACTGAAGAGTGAATTCCAAAATCAAAATAGGAGCAACATTCTACACACACACACCTTCAAAATGAGGGGTGTTCAGGTTTTTTAAATGCAAAATTGAAAGAAATACGTCAAGTTGATATTGACCAAATTTTGACCGTATCGCCCTTTAACTGTGCACTCGTTGATAGGTTTTTCTTCTTAAGGGCATACGCTGAAGAATTCTCGATGGCAGCCATTACCTCAAAATTTAGAATTGATTTAACTCAGAATCTGTACTAGGCATTGAATATTTCATCACATCAGTTTGTATGCTTACTTGCTGTGAGCAATCTGATGGAGTTCGATTCGATATTCATTTATTAACATTCGAGATTTATCAATTTAAAATAGGGAGGTATGTTTGCAAGAGAGAGAGAGAGAGAGAGAGAGAGAGAGAGAGAGAGAGAGAGATAAAAGATAGGAAAGAATACATGGAGCAGCAATTCTAAAACACAAATTTTTATAACACACCACCATGAACCTTTTCCGTCTTTATACTAAACATTTCGCAAAAATGTCATCTTCACACCCCGCCCCCTCTCAATTCCACCGTCCACTGGGTCTTGTGTTTTTCCGTTCGTGTTGTTGGCCTTCGTGCGTTTTAATGTCTGCCTTCGATCTAAGGAGTGTATCGAAAAGTAGTTATAAACATTCGATGCGTTATTACGCATAAACTACTGTATATATTTTTAGCGTGTAAGCGCCATTTGCTTTGTTTACATGTCAAAAATGATTATTCGGTTCATTCATTTCCGTTGATAAAGTTGTATTCAAAATGTCGCGAATTGAATTTGAGACTAAAAAGAAAATTCTGCACACTTGGTGCACCGAAAAGGGTGTTACTTACAACCAGATTGCGAAAAGAGTAAATGTTCACCCGGCAAGTGTAAAACGCATCATCGAAAAGTTTGGTAAGGAGTGCTCCCTCAAGGATTTACCAAGAAGTGGCCGGAAACCCGGCTCCAGCAACCCCGATTTGGACCAAAAAGTTGTGGATTATATTCAACGGAACAAATCTGCCTCTACTCGCGATCTAGCCAAGAAGTTCAGGACCAGCATCGGAATGATTCAACGAATCAAGCGCAGGAATGACTTGAAGACGTACAAAAAGCAGAAAGTGCCCAAACAAACTCCGGAACAAAAGTCTCGTGCCAAAACCAGGGCTCGAAAGCTGTACAGCTGCATTTTGGACAATGTCGACCAGTGCATTTTGATGGATGACGAAACATACGTTAAAGAAGATTCAAGAACGCTACCGGGGCCGCAGTTTTATACTAAATCTGTTGGGGAACGTGTGCCAACCGCAGATACGACTGTTGCGATGGAGAAATTCGGTCAGAAGGTGCTCATTTGGCAAGCTATTTGCACATGTGGCTTGCGTTCTTCAATTTTCTATACAAAAGGAACTATAAATGCTGAGATTTATCAAAAGGAATGTTTGAAGAACAGGTTGCTACCATTGTATAGAAAGCACCAGTCCCCTCCTCTCTTCTGGCCAGATTTGGCATCGGCACATTACGCCAAATCCACTCTACAGTGGCTGACGGAGAATAACATCAAGTTCGTAGAAAAAGACATCAACCCACCAAACTGTCCCCAGTTGCGACCGATCGAACGCTATTGGGCAATAGTCAAGCGTATATTTAAGAAGGATGGTACAGTGTCCCAAAACATGACCGATTTTAAGAAAAATTGGGCAGCGGCATCCAGGAAGTGCACAAAGGTCACTGTGCAGAATTTGATGGCAGGTGTCAAATCAAAGGTACGGGCATTCTACAGAAATGAACATGATGACTAGTTTTTCCGTTTGGATCTTTTGTAAACATGTTAAGCTATAATAAACTGAAATAGTATGTTAATTTTAACCATGTTTTCATGCCTATTTTATTATTTGGAAGTTTATAACTACTTTTCGATACACTCCTTACTGCACTTTTCCATGGAAGCTTCCACGAACCGTGCAAACTTTAACCTTTCAAACGATACTCACATTGCGATTGTCGTTGCCTACAATCAAAACGTGAGTCTCACTATCGAGAATCAAAAGCACAACAAAAACGCAGCTTGACTTCTCATTATGACAGAAAGCGGACCGGCAGACCAAATAATAGCAAAAACTTTACTTTACAAATCGCTTACAGTAACGCTTACTGTATGTGTCAAAAACAAAATGAGTAATATCGGAGACCTACATTGAGGCTCAAACACTAACACACTCTTATAGGCAAACAAAGTAGCAACATTTGCAAAACGAGCGCAATTGACATTCGTGAATGTCATAGTGACCTGACTGTCAATGGAGCGCCGCTGACCATAATCATCATCAGTTACTTTTTACGACTCTCACCAACCTCAGCGATGATCGTGTTTTGAGAATCGTGAAGCAAACTGACAGAATAAATTTAGGCGTGTTTACCATCAGTCATTTAACGACACTGATTTTCACAGACTGCATCTCTCCCCAGAACTCCTATAAAGTGATCACGAAACTCTTATTCAGCTTGATTGCTGCTT
Source organism: Aedes koreicus (assembly GCA_024533555.2). Lineage (NCBI taxonomy): Eukaryota > Metazoa > Arthropoda > Insecta > Diptera > Culicidae > Aedes > Aedes koreicus. The sequence goes on along the minus strand of JAHHFK020005643.1, from coordinate 57,550 downwards.
ACAAAGGTTCTAGAAAACGAATTATGAGTATTGAATTTGGATCTTGTAGAAGCATGAAGTTGCTCATGTTCTTCGTTCTGCCCTTTATTTTAGCAGCTCTAAAGTTCAGCGAGAACAAAATTTAATGTTCATGTTCCTCCACTTACCTGTCAAAGAAACCATCTTGTCACTTTTGCAAAACTTTTTCCGAGACATTGATATAGCATCCACCAACATTTTCCTCACTTCCACTGGATCACTCGCTTCAAAGTCATTCCTTCGGCAGCAATTGTCCACCTCTTGTAACTGTTGACAAGCGTTGCCTTTGGGGACTGTTTCACTGAATAAAACTTATCAATCTGTCAAATTGATTCCTTATGAATCATATACTCACCTTTCGGAAGGCTTGATTGATGACCCACTTATGAAACAATGCATCATTTCGGACGTCCAATTGGTTGGATTATCGGAATTCGTCCCCTCATCTGGTAATACCGCTTGAGTTACTGAAAAAAACAAACCTACAATCATTCCCCAGAACAGAAGTGGAACAACTACGTTTACCGGAAACGACAAAACAGAAGATCAAAACAAATTTACCGCCATATTTCACACCCATGTTCGTCAATGTCAAGGCCAATTCCCCCACCAATTTCAGCAGAACAATCGAACTATTAAAACAAACAACCATTAGTCAAAACATTCCAAATCAAAACTCACATCGCCGGTCCCCGGAACACTCCAACCTGTAGTGACCAGCGTTCCACATATACTCCAACCGACGTCAATGGCCGCGTGCATCGTCCAATTGACGCGGAGCTCTGCCGCGCCATTATTGTCCGGGCAAAAAAGAGGCCTGCTCGCAATTTGTCAATTTAGCCGCGGTCATTGTTCGATGATCACAGCTCCCGTCATGTCCGGATCTAGATCATCGCGGCGCACAAAAGGCCCTACGCATTCTCACTTTTTTACTCCGCCCTGCAACAATGGCCATCGGTAATTTCCAAACAATATAAATCCAATTGAAGCGAATTCACAAGTTGAAACTGGAACTTGGTGCGCGTTCAGTTCAGATCGAGAGCTGCGAAGGATGGCATCGGTTCGGTTGGTTGCGCTAGGCGTGTTCGGGTTGCTCCTGGTGTCAGGTATTGTGTTTTGTTATGATGATCAGGGGGTCACCAAAACGAAGTCTTCCCACAGGCAAAGGACGGGCCGACCCGGACGTGGAACCAGCGTCCAATACACTGGAAACGGCTGAATTTATGAAGGATATAAAGGAAGAATGCCGGAACACTACCGGAAACGACAAAGCTTTCACGGATCTGGTCCGGTTCATGCAAAACGATACACCCCGGTGTTTCATGCAGCACGTAAACATGAGCTACCTGCAGACCCCGGTGGATGGGTTCAGTAAGGCCGATCAGTCCAAACTTCTGGGAGAGTGAGTGCAAGCCCGATTTGATTCGAAAAGTCTAACCTCAAAATACGAACCTTTTCCCCCCTCCTCCTCCCGTCAGCCTTTGCGGTCAACTGAAGCGCTCGTTGGTTTGCATGGATCCGGTTGTGGACAAAGTCAAACCGTGCATAGACGACGAGGACGATATGCGAATCCTGAAGAAGATCGTAGACACCGTTCCGGAGGCGCTCAGGATGATCTGCAACAATAGTGGAGCGATGTTGTTAGGTTGGTTTGTCGGAATTTAACGCTGCCGGATTGAATGAGTTTTGTGTTTGTTTTCAAGAACTGCGTGAACCTCTGTCTCGATCGTGCGCCATCGAGCTGGCACCGGCCATCGACGATTGCATGGATGTCATCAGTAACGGTACGATGTTGATGGATCTGAAGGACTACACCGTGACGGAGTGCAGGTAAGGGCGGGGTTGGTGTTGGTGCGTTTTGTGAAGATTCTGATTGGTTTGTTTTCGGTTTTCAGTGAAATTTATAAACTGAGGAACTGTTTCGACCGGAAGATTCGCGAGTGTGGAGCGCTGACGTACCTGGAACTGTTCAGTCTATTCTACAGGAATTTGATGTCACTTACGCCGTGCAAGTAAGGGTGGGAGTTCGGTTGGGGATGACAAATTTTCACCTTGAAATAAAATTGTTATTTGTCTTTTGCTTTTATCAAAGGGAATTGTAACACTGTGAAACACCTGAAGCAGGCGCTTGCAATTCACATTCCTCTTTAAGCAGGTGTCTCATTAGACCGTATATTGTCCGGGACCTGCCTTGTTTGCATTGGAATGAAAGAATCCTCTAGTCTACTCAACTATTCTGTTTTTTGAGGTCTTATTTTTTGTTGTCATGACAACAACTGGTAAATTGGTTGGCAAAACTTCTATTGAGTGAGTGTGTATTTGAGATGTTGTGATCTAAGCAATCTGCTTTCAAAAAATTGTCTGTTAATGCTTAATCACACCCTGTCGCAAGAGTACGTACTTACTAACTTACTAACTTAAATTTGGGACAAGACCTTGGTGCCCTCCGTACAGAAGTCAACTCTAAATCACGCGATGGCTGAACCTCGCCATCTTCGCAGGCAGCGGAGGTTCCTTAGATCGCATTCCATTTGATAGATCCGTGTTGTCATTAATGCGCCTCTTCCTTTACTTCTTTTTTTATGTTTCTTTATTAGAGTCTTTCAGCCTCCTGGGCTGGTTCGCCACTTACTTCTTATTTTTATTATTCTTCGTCTTCTTCTTCCATTTCCACCGCGTTATCGTCCGACATCTTAATATCCTTCCTGCTAAAAATCGCCGTGATGGATCAGTATTTCAAAGTTCAAGACGCATTCGCATGTGCATCGATAAATAATTGTCCAAGTTTGTCTGTCTGTCTGTCTTCTGTCTGTCTGTCTGTCTTCTGTCTGTCTGTCTGTCTGTCTGTCTGTCTGTCTGTCTGTCTTCTGTCTGTCTGCTGTCTGTGTCTGTCTGTCTGTCTGTCTGTCTGTCTGTCTGTCTGTCTGTCTGTCTGTCTGTCTGTCTGTCTGTCTGTCTGTCTGTCTGTCTGTCTGTCTGTCTGTCTGTCTGTCTGTCTGTCTGTCTGTCTGTCTGTCTGTCTGTCTGTCTGTCTGTCTGTCTGTCTGTCTGTCTGTCTGTCTGTCTGTCTGTCTGTCTGTCTGTCTGTCTGTCTGTCTGTCTGTCTGTCTGTCTGTCTGTCTGTCTGTCTGTCTGTCTGTCTGTCTGTCTGTCTGTCTGTCTGTCTGTCTGTCTGTCTGTCTGTCTGTCTGTCTGTCTGTCTGTCTGTCTGTCTGTCTGTCTGTCTGTCTGTCTGTCTGTCTGTCTGTCTGTCTGTCTGTCTGTCTGTCTGTCTGTCTGTCTGTCTGTCTGTCTGTCTGTCTGTCTGTCTGTCTGTCTGTCTGTCTGTCTGTCTGTCTGTCTGTCTGTCTGTCTGTCTGTCTGTCTGTCTGTCTGTCTGTCTGTCTGTCTGTCTGTCTGTCTGTCTGTCTGTCTGTCTGTCTGTCTGTCTGTCTGTCTGTCTGTCTGTCTGTCTGTCTGTCTGTCTGTCTGTCTGTCTGTCTGTCTGTCTGTCTGTCTGTCTGTCTGTCTGTCTGATCGGCGTGAAAATTTGTGTGCAAGAGTCTTTGGGGCCGGGTAAGGTTCTTATGATTGTTTGAGACCCCTCTGATCTTTGAAATGGGGGGGGGGGGGCTCCCATACAAATGAAGCTCAAATTTCTGCATAACTCGAACTAATCAAGCAAAGGAAACCAAATTTATATGGTGGTTTGAGATCCCTCCCCTCTCTTAGAAGGGGGGTTGTCATACAAATGAAACTGGAATTTTTGCATAACTCTAGAAGTAAGAAAGCAAATGGAACCGAATTTGGCATGTGGGGATTTTGAAGGCAATTTATGTTTCTACGATAGTTTGAGTCCTCTCCTCTCTCTGGTAGGGGGAGGGGGCTCCCATTCAAAAGAAACATAAGTTTCTGCATAACTCGAAAACTCATAAAGTTAATGGAACCAAAATTCGGCATGTGGGGCTGTTGAAGGCAAGAAATGTTTCTATGGTGGCTTGAGACCTCTCCGCCCTCTGTAGGACGGGGGTTCCCACACCAATGAAACATAAATTCCTGCATAACTCGAGAACTAATCTAGCATATGGAACCAAATTTGGCATGTGGAGGTGTTTGAAGGCAATAACTGTTTCATAGGTAATTTGAAACCCCTCCTCTTTCTGTAAAGGGAGCTTCCATACAAATTTAACACAAACTTCTACATAACGCGAGAACTAATCAAGCATCTGAAACCAAGTTTAGCAGGTGGAGGTTTTTGAAGGAGTGAAATATTTCCCAAATTGAGCATGTGGGAGTTTTTGGAGGCAAGAAATGTTTCTTTAGTAGTTTGAGACCCCTACCCCCTCTAGAAGGGAAGGCTCCCATACAAATGAAACAGAAGTTTCTGCATAACTCAAGAACTAATCTAGCAAATGAAACCAAATTGCCATGTTGAGATTTTTGGAGGCAAGAAATGTTTCTATGGTAGTTCAAAACCCCTCCCCCTCTTGAAAAAACATGTGCCGGCAGCCTTGGTAAAAACACCAGACCACTCTGCACGAGTGCCGAACTTGACTGCAAACAAACCACCATGTGGCTGTAATTTGCCACTTTAGTTTCGTGCTTATAGATGAGCCCGCAACGCAATGGACGTGACACGAGTGGACATGGCTGGTGCCAGGGACCACATGTGCCAGTTTCGGAATTCGACCAAACCCTATCAGTCGACGCTTTGGGAATTCAATTGATGGTCAATTGCCCAGAACCATATTGCTCATGTATGGACAAGTAATCTAAAATGTAGCCATCCTTCACCCTCTAGTTGCCCGACAGTCCAGGGCTGAAGAGCGTCACATCGATGATCGACTCTGCCCCGTTTCTGTGGTAGGTACTCTTGGTACCGACGATAGCTAAGTCTACGTTGAGTCTAGCCAGGGTATCTAAAATGATCTGGCTCCTAGGATTGCTCAGTGCCCAGGCGTTGAAATCGCCCGCTGTCCAACGGCAACTCCGCTGTCATGCGGTCTACCATCTGTGAAAACTGGTTATTCGACCATCGGGGCGGCGCGTATTAGCTGCAGAAGAATACTCCATTCACCTTAGCTACCACGAAGCCCTCGTTTGAGGTAGACACAACTTGCAATACCCGCCGCCATATTGGTCCATCATGCCGGCATATTCCGTTTCCGTTTCCAGCGGGGATACGGTATGGGCCAGATATTATGGCGATATTCGTCTTGGAATCTGGGTTCCAGATAGTCTCTTCCGCAGCAGTATGGCTGTGGTGGTCACCTCGATTTACGCCTCGCATAACGCCTTGAGGGACGTGGAGATTTAAGCCTCGCATTACGCCTTGAGGGCCGTGGAGATCTAACGCGCTTCCGTGATCTCTTCCAGATTTTTACACTGAAAGGTCACTTGCGCGGCCAGGACACGTGTCTCGACTCCCGTTCCCAGAACTTGCCCGGCTAGTTTCTCATAGGCCGGACTCTTCAGCGCAGTATCCCTCTTCAGGATCATCTCGCCCGTGTGAGTACGGCATTGCCTTTAAGAACTCCGAGTACTCGAACGCTTCGGTCTTCAAGATTAGGGCCTCTCCGCGGTACCGCTTTCGGGTTACATTACGCTGGACCTTTTGCTTTTCTGTCCTTTCCGAAGAAGTTTTAGGTCCATTTTTCATTTCCACACTCTAATCCAGCAGTATTCCCTGTCCCTCTGCGGGACATTCTCATTGCTTGAGTTGGGCTTGGCCTTGGCGATGGCTTTGACGCCGGGGCCATCCTCTTTCAGACTGACGTCAGTTGGTCGGGAGGGTGGTCCCACTGACCCTGACGCCACATCCGAAGAAGTTTTAGGTCCATCAGTCGCTGCCACTTTCCTAGGTGACTGCCTGGCGTGTTTGCAACTTCCTGCACCCTGTGGTACATGGCGTGGAACATCTCACGGAGACGCACGCATTCGTCTGAGTGTGTTTTGAGGCCACCTCTCTGGCCTTCTCCACTGCCCTCTAACCTGGTTTCCGCACGTGTCTGATGCGGAGATTCAACGGAGATCTGAGCAGGCTACCTCTGGCGAACGGGTTCGCCGTAGCTTCCTCTCGGTTAATATTGACAATTGATGTATCTCGGAAATTCATGTTGTTGGACTCCCTTCAGTCGTTATTCAAAGCCACATGAAGAAGTCGCTATAATGATTCCATGGTTGTCTATGCCAGCAGGGAGGCCATGCGGTGGTTGACATAGTCCTTTATGGGGGTGCCGTGTTCAAAACCCAGATGAGCGAAAGGGCATCTGAGCCTACAGCCAGTAGGCGGAGATTGCAACCGTTATCCGTTAAAGCAACCATGGTGCATCGCAAGGAGGCGAACTATATCACACCACGAAAGTACAGGGTGGAACCGCCAAAAAATGGTGTATTGTTTTCAATCGTCAATGTAAAAACTTAAACGCCCCTCATTTTAAATCCAGTTGTCAGAATTGGACCCATGTTAGAGGATCAGTGTAGCAAAGTTTTGAACGCTCATGAGCACAACCTAAATATTTCTGACTTGACAAGATCGCTTTAAGCGGCAAAATCTACGGTAACAAATCCTAACCATTATTGTTGTAATTTTTTTGAGGTTTTACAGCGTTCTAGGAATCCAAATCGTTGTCTACAGACCCATCATAAAACCAAATATTGTTTCTTGGGACGTTATCAAAGTGTTCGGGAAGTAATCCCGATGTTGAGAAATGAGCCGGACTGTCAACAAAGTTGAGTTGTTTAGAATCTTCCACTTTTTACAGTAAACTTTTGCCAGACTTTCCAACACCCTTCCAATCTTCCTTTAAATTATCCTGCAAACTACGGCCAGACAAGTTCCGCCAAATCTTCCAAAATGCTTGCTTTTGGAAGTTTTTTTTTTTTCTTGAAATCAATTATTATGAACGCTGACCTACTTCCTCTGGTTCTGCGCGGGAATTCTCAGTATGTTTAATCATAAGTTTTCTGGCATATCTTTCTGAAATGGCCTTTGTTTTACTTGCCGGCATAGCTTTCTGAAATTTGTTAGTGGGTTTCCTTCATAGGTTCACTACTTCCATATTTTTCAATTATCTTTTTCTAGAGCGTATGGTAATAATGTGAATTTCGTTGAAGACATTTTCTACTTTTGAATGTCGTCAGAGTCCAGATTATTCCACAGAATTCTACAAAATTTCTTACAAGCTTACCCCGAGAATTGCTACTTTCTCTAGTTTAGGAGTTGTCAAGCAAGCAAAATGAAACTCATTATATAATCGTCGGCGGGTCCTGCTTTTTATGAGTTTGTGGGCCAAAAAATTCAAATTGACTCTAGTTTGACAAAACTTCTATTGAAAATATGACCACTGTGCAACCCTGCTGAAAATGTTCGATAGTAAAGGGTGGAACCGTCGAAAAATGGTCAGTTCAAATCTGGCGTAATTTTGTCTATCGTACATTAAAAGCTTGGGTCATTTTCATTTAATATCTCAACGTCAAAAAGGATCCATCTCGGAAACATCTTTATGAAATTAAAATCTTGTGTACTCAAAATGGAGGTCATCTATTGCACTTTAAAGGAAAAATAACTTTAAAGGAAATGGTTTTGATCAAATTTCGAATTTTTGTTTGAATATTACTCATTATGCTTTGGACACTCTCCGCGGCCATTTTGTTCGAGCATCTCTTCATCTCTGTTGTATCCCGAGTCATCTTTCCAGTCTTGTTCAACTTCTGTTTGACGATTGCCCAACATTTCTCAATTGGACGGAATTGAGGGCAGTTGGATGGATTGATGTCCTTTTCTAAGAAATCCACAAATTTATGTCGATACCACTGTAGTGCTTCTCCGCAGCTTACCAAATCAGGCCATGGACTTTTCAGGTCACCATGGTTCTAATGTACGGAACAATACCTTTTTTCTCAAGGACTCCTGCTTGAAAGGAGATTGGGCAAAAATGTATGGAGAGTGGGCCTGGAATGTACATCAATGATTGATATCTCATTTGAAAGGTCTCATCGAGACAAAAGAAAGATGGTATGGGACCAAAATAATCTATCGTGGGGGAAAAAAGTTATTCCGTATATTAGGTACGGATTTAAGGTGTATTTTGTTGTATTTTATTGTAACATGCTTAACGACACGATATTCGAAAATGGATTGCGGAGGTGTGTGTGTGTGTGTGTGTGTGTGTGTGTGTGTGTGTGTGTGTGTGTGTGTGTGTGTGTGTGTGTGTGTGTGTGTGTGTGTGTGTGTGTGTGTGTGTGTGTGTGTGTGTGTGTGTGTGTGTGTGTGTGTGTGTGTGTGTGTGTGTGTGTGTGTGTGTGTGTGTGTGTGTGTGTTTATTCTACCACAGTCCATATTGCATTTGCAGTAGACAGATGTTTTTGATATTTAATGGAATTATAATGTTTGAAAATTGGAAATATCATTTTTATCAACATGAAACCCTAGGAGTGGACAGCAATTTCTGCTAGAACCAAAGATGTGAAGAAGAGTATTGATAGGTCCGTAAGAGCACGGCAGGTTGTGAAATTGAATAGAAGTAGATGAAATTGAGCAAAAGGCATGTGGAAGGCGGTAACTGATCGAGCCGATAAGTTCTTACCCAACTACCACAATACGTGGTAGGCCTTTCCCATTGTGTGCCATTGGTGGTGTATGAGCGCAATCACATGCATACATTTTTGCCAGGCAAGGTGGCGGATCCGTCCCTGCATTGACCTACCTTAAACTCGTTGGCTAGTTAAGTTATTTGTGGTTATTGGTTCACTTAAAGCAATTTTAAATGCTTATTAATATAATAAAAAAACAAAGAGGTTTGCGGTTATTTGAAAAAAAAAATGCGTTAATATTTCCTCTACAAAAACATTTTTTGTTGTGAGAGTTTCATAGTTTTCTTATTCTTCGATAATGAAACAAAGAATTTCGTTTTTTTTTTATTCTGCAACCACATTATCTAGAAACTGAGCAGGAAGATGAATGTTGGGCTGGAACCTTGCGTATCCTAAAAACCATACTACAGTCATAACATGTGCGCAACATCCTAAGGTTCTTTTGCCAGAAATACATGAGCAATAATAATTACATATTGCTTCTCTACCCTCACGGTCTCGATCCACAAGTATATAACAGTAGTATTTACGTGATCCAGCATGTCGAGATTGTACCCTGCATCTTAGCAACCAAAAATGCATACCAACAATACCCAATTCCATTAATTCGTTGCAGTTTGTGTCTCGGTGAAGATGTTTGCTGTAAATACCATTTTTAACGTGTTCTGCGTAGCAGCTACGAGCTAGTTTAAGTTGATATGTTCCTGTAGATAAAAAAATGTGTGATTTGGCTATAGCTTGCCTTACATTTTTTTATATATATTTAATCTTACCAATTGCAAATAATATGAGCTCATCCTCCGTAAACACGGGAAAATCTTGAAATTCTGGAAGATCTCCTGACATTCTGAAAAAAAGTTGCTCGCTGCCTGTTAAAATTGTTGTTAATAACAAATTCTGATAATCGAGTGGACAGATTGACTCTTTCATTTATTATATTAAGAAAGTCTGCTGCTCGATTGTTGTTTGTAACAGGTGGATGGAACGCATTTATGAGAGCTGCTGCAATTCTAAAATCAGAAAACATATGCCGCATAGCTACATTGAAGTAACTTTGGCGAAACAACTTAAAATCACGCTTGAATCGCCCATTAACTACCTCAATCACCCATCGGCATATAGTGACCAACCGTGACTGGTTTGCTTGTTCTGTTGTGAGTTGATCTTGGTTCCTGGTTTTGGAATGTGGCATTACTGCCTCATAGCCAAACAAAGTCAGATCTTCCATAACATCCCGAAATCCTCTGTCCAAAATAAAAACATCACTTGGCCTAAAAAACCAATTAAGGACCCCCACATCACTGTGCAGCATATTTTTCAAAATAGTTGCATCCGTCATGGTAGCCGCATAAGGACCGTTTGCTTCTATAATGTACCCATCACAACAAACGATTAAAAATGGTTTCAACAGGTTATCGTACTTATGCAGACTGTATGATTTGCGCTGGAATGAAAAATTGCTGCTTTTCTGTACATAAATATATGTTCCATCACAGATGACGATTGCCTTTCGTCTTAGCGGTGGTACACCCATATTTCCGTGTATTGCGTCTGGGATCATAAGATTTCTTCTCACCACGTCTTCTCGGTCAAAATGATCGAAACCTAGATGCTGGGGTACAAATTCGTCTAATAAGCATTCTCTGGATACATTGAGCAGTCGTTCAAGGTTTCTTCGGCTCATTTTAAACAATGCGCTAAGATTTTCGTTTGTTGCACCACTACGAAGTTTTACAAGATATATGCCCAAAGCCGTACTTGGAATGTTACATCTGTTGGTAAGAGACGGGATTTGTTCTAGGATCTAGGATTTGTTCAAACTGTTGTCTATCAAATCCTACCAAATAATACAGCTCATTAGGGTCCATTTCCATCATGTTTTCAAAATCTAATCCGTTGCTCTGCAACGCTGCTCTAAAAACATCAAACATTTCTTTTATATGTGTGCTGTCAAACTCGTGGATTAGATTGGGAGAATCTAACAACTCTTCCCATTCGTTTCCTCTTAAGTGCTCATGACACACTCTGGCGTTTTGTGGAACATAGTAGTAATGATGAATTAACAAAAACTTCTTAATCCCAGATGGAATTCGACATCTTGTTGCGTTGGGACAGTCAATGAAAATGCAGCGATTAGTTGTATTTGGTGCACGTGAATACTCGTCAATCTCTAGGAATCCCACGTTGCCACCATGTACATTTTCTGCATGAGCATTCCGGTTGGCTCTCACCCAACAAACATGGCAAAGATATTCCTCGTTGTTAAAAACAATCTATGAAAAAAAGGTTCAACAATGGGTTATTCTCCGATAGCCGAAGTGTCTTTTGTTACTTGGTGAAGTGATAAAAGTCACGTCGAATTCAAATGACTCTTTGTACAAATCAAATGTAGAGTCACTCCCATTACTGCGAGCCACTTCTAAAATAAAAACGAATATTCTGCTGATCTTACCTCATTTGGTGTGGCTGCATCAGTAATGAAAACGGCAACACGAGGATGTAATTCGAAGAAATCTCTAGTCATCATATGTCTTCGTCTTCGAAGTACCGAACAGTTGTAATTTTTCTGATCCATTCTGTATATATTGGTAATGTCTGTTGAATTCATATACATTATTCCTGTCGTCCCGCAAAGAATAGAGGTGCAAACAGGTTGGTTTCTAGTTGTAGTACGAAACAGCTTGTTGAACGTGTGAAAACATAATAACAAAAAGTAAACCAATATACCCCCCCCCCCCCCCCCCCCCACCCACACCCACACACACACACACACACACACACACACACACACACACACACACACACACCTCCGCAATCCATTTTCGAATATCGTGTCGTTAAGCATGTTACAATAAAATACAACAAAATACACCTTAAATCCGAATCTAATATACGGAATAAGTTTTTTCCCCCACGATAGATTATTTTGGCCCCATACCATCTTTCTTTTGTCTCGATGAGACCTTTCAAATGAGATATCATTCATTGATGTACATTCCAGGCCCACTTTTGCCCAATCTCCTTTCCAAAAAAAATCAAAAAAAATTTTTTTCCCATTTTCCCCATTTTTTTCCTCTCAAACGCCCTCTGTTATGTTTTTTATATTTTACAACTCTTTTATTTTAAAAGCAGAAAAATTTTTATCTCTCCCCCAAAATTTTATTTTACAAAAAAAAATATTTTAATTTTATCAAAACCTTCATACACCCGTGTTATTTCGCACATTTTTTTTTTTCACTTTTTTTATAACTATATAACAAAATTTCCACTGTTGCTGTAAAAACTAAATTCAAAAAATTGCATAATGGGAGTTAAATACACATATAGGAGGAAGAGCAACCCAGAATACAAAAAATATGAGAGAAAAACAGGATGCATTTTTTGACTTTAATTAACCGTGTGCAAAACTCTGGGATTGGGGGGTAGCCTAAGGCGGTCGAAGTATTTGTTGACTAGACTGTCATGTGAAGACACGCTACACCTTTCTACAACAAGCCATCACGTAGGCTATTCTCTCGTGGCAACATGCTGAGGATAGTCCTGCAGACACAGGGTTCTTATCACATCACATCACATCACATTACGCAATAGTTGGTTTTGAACCAGAGACAGTCAATTTAAAAAAACAAGTTAGATTCCATAAATATTTCTTAAAGAACAAAAATGCAGCAAACTTTGCCAAGTAGGTAAAAACCACTGGAAATTGCTTCCAAAGCAAACACATCAAAGAAATTCTTAAAAAACATGAACTCAGAAATTATGAACAGATCATAAAGGTCACCAAGTGCAACAACTAAACAAACGGAAATCATACAAACATGATGAGTAATACTACATTGATATTCTTTATTCCATTTTTTTCTGTACATTCCTTATTCGAACGACATTGTAAATTAAACCGCATTTTCGACATGATTGATGTGTCTCTAGTTTCATGCAATATTCATTTCTTTTTCTCTGAAGTCAATATAACTATCGAGAATATTCAACGTCGCAAGAGAAAGTATTATCACAGATATTTATTTTTGAGTATAAAATTAAGCTTATTTGTATCCTCCATGATAAGAGAGCACACTAGGCATTTGCTGTTGACTTTTCCACTGTACGCGGAGCTTGTTCGTTTTTGGATGCTAACACTTTTACTGCCAAGGCTTCTTCGTTTTTCTTAGCATTTCAATCCTATTGCATATCACTATAAGCCCATTGCTTGCTCTCAACAAAGTTTTCTAGATAAAACTTCCCTCTGTGTATTATCGTGTGTCAACTATGCCTAGGGAGTCGAGATTTGTTTTCTTTACGAATAATTCCTAGACCACACTGGGAATCGAGTCCAGCCACCTCCAACACGGTGTTGCTGTTGTAGCGGCGCCTTTCCCGACTGAGCTAAAGAAGGACCCGACGCTCTGACAAGGCAATAGACAGCATATTTCTCCGTATGATTGTACACATATAAACGAGGCAGTAGTTTGCGGCATAGTTTACCCTGTGCTTTAAGCTCCTGTTAAGCTCTTTAGCTCAGTCAGTCGAGAGAAATTAGTCTACGGCCCTGTTTACTGGGAAAAGAAAAGTTGTGCCGAAAATGCTAACATTTTTTCTTTTATATACATCACCTTACTTGGAAAAACGACCTTAGAGATTCCACAGAGAAAGTAAACGTGTGCATCATGCAACCAAAGGAAGATACATAAGGAGTGTATCGAAAAGTAGTTATAAACATTCGATGCGTTATTACGCATAAACTACTGTATATATTTTTTAGCGTGTAAGCGCCATTTGCTTTGTTTACATGTCAAAAATGATTATTCGGTTCATTCATTTCCGTTGATAAAGTTGTATTCAAAATGTCGCGAATTGAATTTGAGACTAAAAGAAAATTCTGCACACTTGGTGCACCGAAAAGTGTTACTTACAACCAGATTGCGAAAAGAGTAAATGTTCACCCGGCAAGTGTAAAACGTATCATCGAAAAGTTTGGTAAGGAGTGCTCCCTCAAGGATTTACCAAGAAGTGGCCGGAAACCCGGCTCCAGCAACCCCGATTTGGACCAAAAAGTTGTGGATTATGTTCAACGGAACAAATCTGCCTCTACTCGCGATCTAGCCAAGAAGTTCAGGACCAGCATCGGAATGATTCAACGAATCAAGCGCAGGAATGACTTGAAGACGTACAAAAAGCAGAAAGTGCCCAAACAAACTCCGGAACAAAAGTCTCGTCCAAAACCAGGGCTCGAAAGCTGTACAGCTGCATTTTGGACAATGTCGACCAGTGCATTTTGATGGATGACGAAACATACGTTAAAGAAGATTCAAGAACGCTACCGGGGCCGCAGTTTTATACTAAATCTGTTGGGGAACGTGTGCCAACCGCAGATACGACTGTTGCGATGGAGAAATTCGGTCAGAAGTCAGTCCCCAACATACAGAGATCACAAGAAATTAAAAAATTTCCATAAAACACACCCCCCCCCCCCCCCCCCACCACCCCAAGAAACCACCCCCCCCACCCCCCCCCCCCCCCCCCGCACTAAGCAGCCCACCCACCCACCAAAAGGGGCCCCGCACCCACAACCCACGTCCCATTTGATGCAGGTGTCAAATCAAAGGTACGGGCATTCTACAGAAATGAACATGATGACTAGTTTTTCCGTTTGGATCTTTTGTAAACATGTTAAGCTATAATAAACTGAAATAGTATGTTAATTTTAACCATGTTTTCATGCCTATTTTATTATTTGGAAGTTTATAACTACTTTTCGATACACTCCTTATATAAATTTGAAGTGCAACCAACGAGTATACACACCCTCGGCATCGACGACGCCAACGACGACGACGAGTGAAGCGTTTCGTTTTTTCAGCAGCTAACAGTTGCAGGTTTTGTGGATGATGAAACTCCTCGGAGCGAAGCATTCTAACATAGAAATTATTATTATATAGAGTGTAAAGGGATGAAAAAGTTCATTTGCAGCTCGTGAAGCATTTTATATTTTGCTTGATATGCTGCGAAGCGGTTTCACATTGAAACATTCTGCAACAAAGTGGAGTTATTCGCCGCAAAGTTTCCTTCGGTTTTTGCCCGATCTTTACTTGAAAAGCAGCAATATATGAAACCACTGCAAGCTGTCGTAAAACTTTCGGTTCGTCGAGCTTTGCAAAAGAGAAAAATGACTCCTGTAAGTATGTTGAAGTCATAAAGTTAAGCAGCGTTGATGGATGCATGTTACAAGAAGGAAGCAATTTTTACTCATCTGGTACACTACGAGGATTCTAATTCAGTTCTTAGACAAACAAGTTTTCAACTCGATATTTAGTTAACATACGACAATATTAATGCATTATTCTGTATCATTTTTATTTTCCGTTTTGCCACCCAAAATGACCATCTTTCGCTTCCGTCTGGACATGAAATGGGGCGTGAAAATATCGTCTGGCAAAATTAATCGTTTTTCCCTGCATCTCCAAAACGGGTAAGTATTTAAAAATTATTCACGAAAAAAATGAAACACCGGCTTCCACAATAATAAAACTGTTTTCTTTTCGGCTCTCTCCAGTTCAAATGCGCATGGGGAAAATAACAATCCAAAAAACCCATAAATTTCCACGGAAAACGATGCCGCACCAACATCAACCGACCGCCAACGACGACGACGACGACGACGATTCCACCCAAACAACCAATTTCAACCCGGGTTCAGTTCCTTCGACCGTACGTCTGCATCCTGGGCTTGGTTGGACTGCGGCCAAACGCAGTCGATTTGGACCTCTGTACCCTGCTGGGACATTTGCAGTCGATCATGGTGCTAATGCTGCTGCTAGCCGGCTATGTGCTGCAGTATCTGTCCGGATTTCGGTGAGTACAGTTTTGGGACCAGTTTTTAACTGTCTGCCAGAATTTTTCTTCACTTTCTGCTTCCACCCCTTCCTAGTCGGCATGCTTTTTGTTTTTTTTTTTTCTCTGTCAACGTTGGTCTCCTCGAACAGCAGCTCCAACATGTTGGAATCGTTTTTAATCAGCTTTATCGCTTAAATCCTACTCTATCCGTGTCTCTCCAATATGCTCATCCATGCGTGAGGTTCACTAGATTGGAATGAAACTTCTGTGTTTTTACATAAAGAAAAGTTGCACCTCAAAACAAGAAACGGTGTATTGGAAGTATTAAATAGTCTAACTCTATAGTACTGTGATTCCGGGTGATATCGAAAAGTCGGGTGAAACGGATCAACCTACCAGTCAATTCCAGTTGATGAAAATAAACATTCATATGATATTATATAATGGCTTGAAAATATTATCAGAATTTGGCTAAACATATTACAAATTTTGAACATTGAAAAATTTATACTCGTGTGTTGAATTGGCAATTGATGTATTTAATTTCTATGAGAAAATTTGCATACATTTACAAACTTTCAATACCTCAATTGCTTTCACTCATGTTATTTGCTCTCAAGTTCTAGGTTTTCATAAAAAATACTCCATTAAACAATCTATGTATATACAGGATGTACGCAATACATACAGACCTAAAATAATCTAAGGCTTCAAACATTTTCCCTTAAAGGAAACAAGTTTTAGCTCTGTGTTGCAATTTAAAGGTGGACAACTTTTATAACAAAATTAACCTCCAAAAGTGATATGAAGAGTGCTAGGATTCTCGGTAGGAAAAAATCACGTGGGTTGATAATTTTTTTTTTTATTAAAGTCTGGCTAAAAGTAAATTGGTACGCCCATCACGCACCGCTAGCACGCCACTAGTGCAGGGAATCGAAAATCTTTGACAGTGGTTTGTTTACACTGCTATAGAGAACAACTGGTGCAAGTTTGATCAAAGTGGTCGATCGCGTTCAGAAATAACGTCAACTCGAAAGAAGATAAAATATTATGCACAAACACTCGGAAAGTCCGGTCCGGTTCCAAGCTGGCTAAAGTGCTGAAGATGCCGAAAACGGGTCCTCCAAACGGGCTACAAATAATTCAAATTATCTTCTTCTTTTTATTTCATAAGGTTTCATTCTATGCTTAATACAGCAATAGTCACATCCCTCAGCTGAAAAATTATTTTGCTTTGTTGCCCAAGTAACACACAAAACATCTTTTCACAATGATTAATAATTGTTTGTTTCATAGATGTATTATAAATGTATTGTAAAACATAACATTGTTCCATACATTTATAAAACATGAACAGGACAAGATTTTATGGGTAGTTCTAAATACAGTTGAAATTACATTGCACCAACCATGTTTTGCAAAACGTGTTATTTCCTCATAGAGATGAATTAGTTGTACAAGATTGTGGTTTTACTGCCAACGGGAAGCATATCATAGATACTCAGAATTTATTTTTCAACAATCGAAATTGTCTTAGCAAAGAAGCTACGCACCTATCACGCCAAGGACTAGTGTTCAAATCCCACGCGTGGCCGTGTTATATTTTTGTATGAGAACGATTTTTTTCCGTTTTATGTTTTATAAGGCTTCACTTTGAGCGCTTTTAACGTCATATTAAAGTATGAAATAAAGTGTTATACACTTATATTGATTACCTGTTTTTGTCATTAAACAGTACTTTCAACGTGTTTATTACAAGCTGCGCTGCTTGGGTGCCGGTGTCTGATTTTATAGCTGAAACCAGTCCCCTCCTATGAAATTTGCTTCGTACTGCTTGTTTGTGTCTCTCTTCTTTGGCAATGCTATCAACGCCAGTATAAAGCACACGAGACGAACCAAATTGATTTCAGTGTTCGACGCCTGCTCTAAGCTGGTGGTTTGGACAGGGCTCTGTCCATCCGTCGCCATCCGTCCTGTTGTTGCATGGTGATAAATGTATATATTTTTGGAAAACCTGTCACCTGCTGCGAAAATTGAGGCCCGCACACCACTAACAGTTCATGTGTACAGTTTTAGCGAACGCGGAGCATAGAAAACAGAAAGATAGCCCTATTTTTGCCGAGCGTTTCAAACGGTTTAGAAATAGTGTGTGACTGTACATGATAGCTTGGTTAAAATGGTTATCTTTGGTTGTGGATTGTTAGTTTCAATTCTTATTTTTTGATTCCATATAATAAATCTATGTCGCAACCATTTTTAAACCATTGGCTGGCGGTAGTAGAAATAGTAAATAATTAAATAAACTATTATACGGAGTGAATATAGCATATAGTGTCCTGCTGGCCAAATAAACCAGAAATAAAAATTAAATTCCAACACGCATTATAACCAACCATCAATGTTCAACTAGCGATTTGAAATTGGTTCAGTGTTGTAGAACCCCGAGTTTCAAAGTAAATTTTTTTTTTTGTTTTTGTTTTTTTTTTTGGAAAATCTGCAACCAGACACCTGAAGAACTCAGGGTGTGGGGATGAGGGTGCCAACTCCTCGACCCACTAAAAACCCACCCGTGCCTTTAGCCCTGGACCCTCCCCGGAACCACCTTTCGGTATTACTTTGGGGAGGGAGCTATTGTGCTTCTTAACCACCCACTATGTCTAACTACTTAGGGCTTTAGTAGTTAGGTGGTCCCTGCGACCTGCCGTTGGTCGTTTCGCCATTTTTGTTGGAGATCGAGGACGATCTGGGAGGCTGCTATGCATACCGCGTCCCAGACGTCCCGGTCTTGACACATCCTCTGGACCAAGTTATCCGGAGTCGTGTCATGACCGCATACGGCCATCATGCCGGATCTCGCGCCGTCGAAGCGAGGACATGCAAAAAACACATGTTCTGCAGTTTCTTCGACTCCCGCGCACTCACTGCATGCGGAGGACTGTGCATGCCCATATTTGTGCAGGTATTGTCTAAAACAGCCGTGGCCAGACAATATCTGCGTTAAGTGGAAGTTCACTTCACCGTGTCGCCTACCGACCCACCCTGTTAATTCCGGGATTAGTCGGTGGGTCCACCGACCTTTGGTGGAGTTGTTCCATTCCCTCTGCCACTTAACCATGGATGCGGCTCTAGTGGTCTTTCGGATACCTCTTGTTCCACGTTGCTCGAAGCACTCTACGTCCTCTTTTATGACAATGCCTATTGGCATCATCCCCGCTAGGACGCAGACCGCGTCGCGTGATACCGTTCGGTATGCACTCACCACTCTTAGGCACAGAAGCCTGTGTGTACTCTCGAGCTTATTTGCGTAGCTATTGGTACTCAAGGCGGTGATCCATGCCGGCCCGCCGTACCTAAGTATGGACAGGGCGACACTGGCCAGGAGTTTACGCTTACTCCCTTGCACCGCCGAGCTATTCGACATCATGCGGGATAATGCCGATATAGCCATAGAGGCTTTCTTGCAAGCGTAATCGACGTGACTGACAAAGGACAGCTTGTCGTCGATCATAACCCCAAGATACCTCAAGAACCTCTTCGATTCTACTGTGCAGTTACCTGCACTAATCGTCGCATGTTGCTCCGATTTCCGATTATTTACCACCGTGACATATTATCAAAACAAATTTTGGATTGTTTGAGAGTGGAAAATTCGACAAAGATTTGTCATTAAAGCCGAACTGAAAAACGGAAGCAATCCCAAGTAACAATTTTAGTTTTATTCCAGCCGTATAGAACTTCTCCCGGCTTTGTTGATAAATCTACAACCAAAACTGTTTTGTCTAACAACACCTCCTCTATGCTTCTTGAAAGCCGAAATTTGTACAAAATGGCCCACTCTATAGACGGTTGTGAAAACAAGTTAATAAAACCTTTATAAGAACATAGAGATTTTGAAAATGTTCTAGTGAAAGATGTTATGACCACTTGAGAACCTTCATAAAACCTATTGGCTGCCATGAAAACCAGCACACGGCCAAACGGCCAAAGCTGTCAAACTTCACTGTGAAATCGAGGTTGTTTTTTTTTTTGTTCTGCTTTGTTCGATTCTCTGCTCTTCTGATTCATTTAGCAGTAAAAAAAAGTCTAACGTATGGATAGTGAAATCTGCACAAAAGTAAAAAGGCCATATATTTTTTATTTGTAAACAAAAGCAATCACTCTTTATTTTAGTTGTTCATATAAACAAACAAGTTAATGCAGAAAAAAATACTACACCAATTCGCTCAGCCTTGCGGCAGTTGGCAGGCACTTTGCTCATGGACGCCGCAAAACTTAATGTTTTAATATTTGCGAGCTCTTTTTTTATTTTTTGCTGAAGATGTTTGGTAGTTTTTGGACGAAAGTTGTTTGAATATACCTTCCGCTTCAGATAGGCCCAAAAATCTTCAATTGGGCAAAGTTGTGGCACGTTTGGAGGGTTTTCATCCTTCAGCACATAAGGGATCTTCATGCTTTCCATGACTTCCAAAGATTTCTTGGCATAATGGCTCGATGCTAAATCCGGCCAGAACACTACTTTTCGTCCACGATGTTTTTGAGAAATAAACTGTTTCACCTTAGGCAAGCAGTTTTCAATATAACGATTTGCGGTGATGGCCAACCCCGATTCAAAGAAAACAGGTTTTTACATTCCAAGTGGGCTGATTGCCAACCAAAGCAATATTTTCCCTGGGAATTTCGTATGTTCAACAAACTTCACATCTTCTTTCACCTGTGCTATGGGACTGTCGTAGAAGTATTTTCCTTGCCATTCATTTCCATCCAACGTGAAATAAGTCTCGTCATCCATGATGCAAAGTACATCGTTTTTCGCTTGAAAAACATTTCGGACAAGCTTTCTCAATCGTACTTTCTGAACAGTAGCTTGAGTTTCTGACACTTTCGGTTTCACTTTCCTTGACCGCTTCTTGATCCCAGCTTCATCCAAAACCTTGACAGTTTGGTAGTGACAATTAAACTTTTGTCCAAGTTCTCTGTACGACTTTGCCACCAGACCTTCTGTCAACCGTATTAGATTTCGTTTCACTGAAGAATCTCTCAAACTTGACCAATTTCCTGAACCGATCTTCCGAGTTGTTGTTTTTCGCATTTGGTAGGACGAAAGAATGCTGTATATGGTTCGACGACTTATTCCCATGTCCATAAAATAACGCACTACCTTCGATTTCGGCCAATCTGGATGAGCGTTGCAAAAATTACTAATGAGTTTCCGGCGTTGTTCCTCCTGATTACTCATGTTTCGTCTTGCAATAGATTACCGACAACTTGAACACTTGGAACTGAAGTATGACAGAGCTGTTAAAAACTTGACATCGATCAGCTGTAGAATCGTTAGGGTTGTGATTGAAGCAGGGCTGTGAAAATGTGTGCAGATTTCACTATCCATACGATAGTGTTGCGGGAAATTCTGTTTGATAGCAAAGTATTCAAAACGAATTGTGTTTTCTACAGCGTATTATGCTCCAAATTATATGCGAATTTATTTTTATGGTGAATATTGGCACGATAAGAGCCGAAAATTAATGCGCCTTGGAAATTTTGCGTATTTACAACAACATAAATCAAATTAAAACAAATACATTCGATAAATTAATCATGAATTTCCTGAGAAGTGCTTGAAATTGGATGAGATTATCGAAAAGAATGCCGAAATTAGTCTCCGATCTACAGTTTATTTGCATACCATTGAAAATTTGATGCATTTATTTGTCCACATTTCAATTATTTCTTATATTTCAATATGGCGATTCAAAAAAAAATCACAGTTTTGCCATAAAGCCCATTTTTTTCGCAATGACTATTATAAAACTATTTGGTCTTATGGTGACTTCTGGAGGCACTACTGGAGGCAAATGGTTTAAAAATGCTTTGTCAACTGACCATAATAAGATAATATCAATGAGTCCTAAAACGGCATTTCAAAACTGCATTTTACAAGTTCACATAGTCGAAATAAATCCTTTGATAGGAGTAAAAGGGATTTGAGAAACAAGGTTTTAAGATCGTTGTAAACAAGCTGTGTAGGTTTTCATAAACCTGACTTAAATATGAAACCTATTGGCACCTCTTGGTGCCATAATAAAATCAAATTGATTTCAAGTGACTTTCATAAAACTTTAATAAAACTTAATAAAGTAGGATGGTATTAGCAATGTTACTTGGGAATGGCTCTTTCCACAAATTTCTCGACATTTAGAACCTACCTTATTGATCCATCACATCATGTTGAAGAGCAAGAGTCCACCTTTCCGATAGAATTGGTGGTTTACATGAGTACACTTCGTGTCACCAGGGTTTTACCGATAGAATCATTGATTATGTTTGTCAGTTGAGTAAATCTTTGTAGAATTCTTTGTTTGTCATTGGATGCATTGGTCAGTTTAAAGCTGCATATAGGATGACAGAAGAGATGACCGACTACCGGCTGGACCTGGGGGGAGGGGACGGTTGCGGGCACTCACATTTTGGGGGCTGCTATATAATGAGTTTCACTTATTCTTTTTTACGGCATGGACATAGTTGTACGAAAGACCAAACATTAACCCACAAGTTGATGATTCCCACAACTGTTAATTCGTGCATGTTATAATGTTGATTCAAGTCATGTCTGCCTCATTTATTGGCAAGCTAATGTCAAACATTGAAATAATTTCTACTACTACTAAAATGTATCTTTATTTCGTTTGTTTTAACTTACAGCTTGTTTTGACCTTTTAAGTGATAAGCAAGAAAGGCTCTACGTCCTAAATAATTATCTTTTAATTTTCATTGAGTGGTGTTATTTTTTTGCATGTGATATGCTTTTCCCTACTTGGGAGTGTATTTAATTTGAAAATGATAACCTACACAACTACAATAACTGAAGCCTAGTTTCAAGCTGCCTGATGATCGGATGGGACGAACTCGAGCAAGATTCTCTGAACTTTTCCAGGATTATACCTTTTCTATCGCCGAGGGTCTGGAGAACGATGATCTCAGAATTCATAGTTCTTGAAGGACAGTTCAGAATCATCCGAAGGATGTTGTTCTGAACTACCTGGAGTTTTCGATGGTGGCAATTGACGCAACTCTCCAAGAATGGTAAACCGTACTCGAAGTAAAGAATGATTTGCTTATGAGCTGCAAACTTGTTCTTGGTCGATAGAGTGGACTTTTTGTTGATCAGCGGATATAGAGATCTTAACAGAATACTGCATTAAGTTGGGGTTTGTGAACATGCGATCGGAACAATAACTTGCTATCTAGGATAAGACCAAGGTAGAGACTACTTCCCCGGACCAATCGATCGGTGTGTTACAGAGGTGGACTTTGACAATTCCTGGTGGAATGAGTCGAGGTGACTTTGAGTGCGGAAACAGAATCGTCTGGGTTCTAGATGCATTGACCCAGATCTTCCAGCTATTGAAATATTCAGACAGAACATTGAGGCCCTCCTGAAGTTTTGCAGTCAGAGCACGAATCACTCGACCTTTGTAGATAATGGAAGTGTTGTCCGCAATCATCGACAATATACCTCCACCAGGTAGGGGAGGAACATCTAACGTTAAGATATTCAATAAGATAGGGCCTAAGAGACTCCTCTGGAGAACACCAGCATCAACGTTAAGCATATCAGAATGAGAATTGTTATGGAAGACCTGGCACGATATTTCCAATAAATAGTTTTTGATGATCTTAACAAGATATGAAATCATATTGGTCCGGCTAGCGTGCTATATACTAGTGTTGAATAGCATAGCCCAGAAATAAGAGGGTCACGAAAGTGCTGTATGAAGCAAAAATCGTAAGAAGCGACGGGTCAACGTAAAATAATAAAAAGATTTCAATATAAACCAACCATGTGTATTATGATATGTATAAATAAGATGATACTATTATTACTATACACCAGCGCGGCCCAAGCAACACACAAGTTTTATAACAGTTGAAAATACTTGTATATGACTAGATTTGGTTATAAAGAAGGTTACTCAACATAAAAGTATGACGATGTGTTACTCGGGGGTCCTATATGAACCTCGCGGTAACATCCTTGATATAACCCACTTCTAATTTATTGCATGTGATGTGGTTTTTTATTCCTGCCAGCAGATTCTGTTCAGCCGTCTCATCCACCATTTTAAGGTGACCGTTTCAGCGGGACGAAATCATAAGTCTTTAAATTATTTGTTAAGGAAAATCTGGGAAAACCAAAATTTCACGCACGACAGTTTCTAGCTATTATCAATACCTTTCATTTGGTGTGAAATTTTTTTTGAAATATTTCGTAAATTTCGAGTCTTATCAAATTTGGTGATCGGACTTCAGGTTTTTCCTTCCTCCCCAGAATCATAGCAAAAATAATGTTAGCTCACTTTGTGAATTGCTTTCAAAGGCAGCGTGGTGTGCATCCAAACATTGAAAGTAAAAAGCAATTTTTGTTTGATCAACATTGAGAACCATGCTGGGAATCATGTGGCTCTCCAAAAGATCCGGAACGTCCGTAAAAGTGGCCAGTTCTAGGAATTAGTCCCATATGGATGAAATTTTCTTTTTGCAACCAACATTCAGTTTATGAAAGTATAATAGAATGAACTTCAATTCGTGGTCTGAAAATGTTCCTTCAGAGGTCATGTGGTGGCCACCCGGAAGATCCGGAACCTCCGTAAAAGTGGCCAGTTCTTGGAATTAGTCTCAAAACGAAGACTTTTTTTGCAATCAACATCTAGTTTGTGAAAGTAGTATCAACTTCAATTCGTGAACTGAAGATGTCCCTTCAGAGGACTTATGGTGGCCATCCGGAAGATCCGGAACCTTCGTAAAAGTGGCCAGTTCTTGGAATTAGTCCCAAAAAACGTTTTTTTTTTTGCAATCAACATTTAGTTTGTGAAAGTAGAATGAACTTCAATTTGTGGTCTGAAGATGTCCCTTCAGAGGTCGTATGGTGGCCACCCGGAAGATTCGGAACATCCGTGAAAGTGGCCAGTTCTTGGAATTAGTCCCAAAAAGACGATTTTTTTGCAATCAACAGTTAGTTTGTGAAAGTAGTATGAACTTCAATTCGTGGACTGAAGATGTCCCTTCAGAGGTCGCATGGTGGCCACCCGGAAGATTCGGAACATCCGTGAAAGTGGCCAGTTCTTAGAATTAGTCCCACAAAACGTTTTTTTTTTCAATCAACAGTTAGTTTGTGAAAGTAGTATCAACTTCAATTCGTGAACTGAAGATGTCCCTTCAGAGGTCGCATGGTGGCCACCCGGAAGATTCGGAACATCCGTGAAAGTGGCCAGTTCTTAGAATTAGTCCCACAAAACGTTTTTTTTTTTCAATCAACAGTTAGTTTGTGAAAGTAGACTGAACTTCAATTTGTGGTCTGAAGATATCCCTTCAGAGGTCGCATGGTGGCCACCCGGAAGATTCGGAACATCCGTGAAAGTGGCCAGTTCTTGGAATTAGTCCCAAAAAGACGATTTTTTTTGCAATCAACAGTTAGTTTGTGAAAGTAGTATGAACTTCAATTCGTGGACTGAAGATGTCCCTTCAGAGGTCGCATGGTGGCCACCCGGAAGATTCGGAACATCCGTGAAAGTGGCCAGTTCTTAGAATTAGTCCCACAAAACGTTTTTTTTTTTTTTCAATCAACAGTTAGTTTGTGAAAGTAGTATCAACTTCAATTCGTGAACTGAAGATGTCCCTTCAGAGGTCGCATGGTGGCCACCCGGAAGATTCGGAACATCCGTGAAAGTGGCCAGTTCTTGGAATTAGTCCCAAAAAGACGATTTTTTTTTTGCAATCAACAGTTAGTTTGTGAAAGTAGAATGAACTTCAATTTGTGGTCTGAAGATGTCCCTTCAGAGGTCGCATGGTGGCCACCCGGAAGATTCGGAACATCCGTGAAAGTGGCCAGTTCTTGGAAATACAGCCATGACTTGATATAAATCAACTTTATTTTTTGGCTTTTTTCGTCGATTTCTCGTAAACCGCAACCCGATCATGACAAATGATGAGATCACTGCATATATGAGACAATTTAGAAACTACTGGTATCATCGATATGTATGGTTGCGTTATACTGAGTGAAAAATCGATGACGAAAGCCAAAAATTAATGTTGCTTTATATCGAGGTATGCCTTTTTCTTGCAATCCACATTCATTTTGAAAAAGTGGAATGAATGATTTTGTTATTTGAACTTTTTCATTCAGGTGGGATCCCCAAAGGCCAAGATGTTGCATGTTGGAGATTGGATACTAGGTATTTTATTCGTTCCCAGCACCATAGCAAGGATAATTGCATTGAAAATCAACGTGGTGTACATCAGCACATTGATAAAATATAAATTATTTTAGTTTGATCAAGAAGTCAGAACCATGCTGGAAGTAGCCCCAAACGGACGATCTTATGTTTTTTTTAATCAACATTTAGTTTCAGAAAGTAGAATGCACTTCAATTTGCAATCTGAAGATGTCCCTTCACAGGTCATGTGGTGGCTATCTGGAAGATCCGGAACATGTAATCACATATCAGTTTATGAAGGTGGAAAAACTCCCAATTTATTCTTATAATTTCTATTCAGAGCTCATATGGTGGCAATCCATAAGGCCACGATGTTAGCGGCCGAGAAGTTAGTGATCAAGGCGGATTCAGCCGGCTTGATAGCGGGTGGGATAATTAAATAGTTGCTATCATCAAAATGAGGATCAGTATTGTCCAATTGACCCATATTCATAAGCTTTGCGTAATTGGGTATGGGCGGGAATCTGCAAACACTACTGGATATTAAATTGGAAGTAAGGAGGTTTCAACATTTGGATTGTTGCGATACTAGATAAACTACGACATACTACTGGAATAAGCGTGAAGATGCTTTTTTAGATTCATTCGGTTCTGTTTGAATTCGTTGCATGTTGCATGGGACGGGTGCATTGCAACCTGAATGATTGCGGCTGGGACGAATGCAGCCTTATTGTGGTCAAGTGTGTGTTTGTTTGTTGGGATGTGATGATATATTCTGTTTATTCATTACGAACTTCATAATCTTTTAGTATCACTTGCCTATAAAGTACCTTTTCATACAAAAGTACTTTAGGTTTGATATCTCTTTCCCAAAAGCTTTCAGCCCTCTGAACAATATGCCAATACGTGGTAAGGAACATTCCTAAGATCCTGACGAAACTGCTCTCCAGACTCCTCGAACTTCGCGCAGTGATCGATAGCACAACGGAGGCCTCTTGCCAATCGAAAAAGGTTTTTCTTCAACAAATTTCTAGCTTCGCTACGTCCTCGACCCGTGGTTAGCTGGTATTGATAGAATTGAAATAGTCAAAAAATAAAGTTGATTTATATCGAATCATAGCTGTACTTCCAAAAACTGGCCACTTTCAAGGATGTTCCGAATCTTCCGGGTGGCCACCACATGAAGGGACATCTTCAGTTCACGAATTGAAGTTGATACTACTTTCACAAACTAGACGTTGATTGCAAAAAAAGTCTTCGGTTTGAGACTAATTCCAAGAACTGGCCACTTTTACGGAGGTTCCGGATCTTCCGGGTGGCCACCACATGACCTCTGAAGGAACATTTTCAGACCACGAATTGAAGTTCATTCTATTATACTTTCATAAACTGAATGTTGGTTGCAAAAAGAAAATTTCATCCATATGGGACTAATTCCTAGAACTGGCCACTTTTACGGACGTTCCGGATCTTTTGGAGAGCCACATGATTCCCAGCATGGTTCTCAATGTTGATCAAACAAAAATTGCTTTTTACTTTCAATGTTTGGATGCACACCACGCTGACTTTGAAAGCAATTCACAAAGTGAGCTAACATTATTTTTGCTATGATTCTGGGGAGGAAGGAAAAACCTGAAGTCCGATCACCAAATTTGATAAGACTCGAAATTTACGAAATATTTCAAAAAAAATTTCACACCAAATGAAAGGTATTGATAATAGCTAGAAACTGTCGTGCGTGAAATTTTGGTTTTCCCAGATTTTCCTTAACAAATAATTTAAAGACTTATGATTTCGTCCCGCTGAAACGGTCACCTTAACACAATTTTTTTTTTTTCCACCTTTTTCCCACATTATTTCTTGACGATTTTGCAATCAATTGAAATGTTTTTTTTTTGTATAACTAGGATTTATGATAAACTTGTTATCTCACGAGAACCAGTAAAACATGCCGAAAAATTAGGGTGAGTAAATCGTACACTCATCGTAGTATAGGAAACCCGACAGTACTTTCGTATCATCATGAGGGTAGTGAGTTGAAGTACGGGAGCCTGAAAATTGAACAAATATGAGTGAAATTAAGCAAATGTGTGAGTGGAGGAGTATATTAGCTCTGCAAACTAGAATCTTTCAGTTAGCCACTTCCATTATGTCAGTGAAGCCAAATATTCTGTGGGAAGAGCTTTAGATTGAAAGGTAAATTGGCCCTAGTAATCGAAATGAAAACATTTTTTTTTCAGAAGTAAAGTAGGGTAGGAAACGGCTTAATCAGGGGTGATTTTATTATTATCAGTTGTTAGGAAATAGGTCAAAAACTCCTATATTTTCCAAATTATTTCACTTTTAATAAAACGAACTGAGGTTCTATCTATCGAGCTAATGATTCGATGCATAAATCATGATTGATAACCAATTTATTACTGTCATTTTGAAGATTAAAAATACATCATCTAGAAAACCATCAGTTTCCTACCTGCTGAAGAAGTTCGCTCAAATGTTGCCTTTGTGTATTTTGCATTTGTTCGCGAGCACCGAAGGGAATGTCTTCATCAGCTCCTTCTCACATCTAGGCTTGTTGCCAAAATGTGATTTTGAACTTTAAGTTTATTTCATATTTAGATGATCTGAAATCACTATGTATTTTATGTTTTTTTTTTCAGTCATTTGAGGATGATCTATCCTTTTGATTATATTGTCCATCATCTGGCAAAAAAAAAAAGTTTCAGAGCTGTCCAATAGTACTCAACGATAAATAATGCTTCGCTGTTGAGCGGCAGCTATGGCATCACTGTTGCTTTTGAGAGAGCCCATGTTTCATCTCTTCTTTGTTAACCATGGATATAGCGCACCAGTATTGTAACGTAATGTAACGTGAAGCCTGCTGTCTCTTGCATTTGTTTGTTTTTAAACGAAGCATCCCGTTTGTCGTCACAGTCGCTTTGTATAACTTTTCCGTGAGAGTAAATGAAATAAGAAATGTACATTGCCAACCTAAACCTTTCCCCCTTTCTCTCTTTCTCTTCCTTTTTTTTTTTTCTCGTCTCTTTTCTTTTTTTCCTCTTCCGTCCTAGGTGCGATACGTCCGTGTCCTTGTTTTATTTCAGCTTCCAGGTCGGTTACATTCCAGAATAAGTTTGAGTAAAATGCTCGACATTTGCGATTGATGGCCTCCATCAGAGCTTGTACAGTCGTTTCCGGTACGTTTTTCTCATGGCCCAAAAGGTTTCGATCGGACGGAGTTCAGGACAGTTTGGTGGATTCGTTTTTTTTTTTCGGCTCAAAATCTACAAAATTTGCCGCAAATCACTCCTGAAGTAGTTGCATAAAGCCAAATGGGGCCAAAACAACGGTTTTTGATGATCAAAAACAGAAAAAGACGTATTTGGAGGCACTCAGTTTTGTTAATCTCACCGATTAAGGTGCCTTTTGTCACGAATAGTTCCCACAGTATGCGACAAGTTCATATGACCTGCCAGTGAATTTCGACAGCCTATTCCCTTTAAAGCTGTCATCCACAGCAAACTTGAATTTGCTGACAACTCAGGATTTTGCATATGGGTGAACTAAATCCTTTCACGAACAGTTTTATGATTTTCTTCCATCTCGACCGGAATCTCACCGACAACTGCACAACTGAACAAAGGTAAACAATACACTCTAAAGAGAATCTGGTCAAAATTTGGTTAGGTACAGTAAAGTATGAAAAAAGTAACGCAAGCTTGAAAGTGTCGCAATATTTATCATCTCACCCCTTTGTTGATTTGTCTTAGTGAAGAATCGCTCGTTTTTGAGATTTCAGAACCACCATATCTCATCAGGAAGTAATTTTGTTGTTTTTTTAGTGCTTACTCGATCGCGCTGCCGAACAAAAGATAACCGAAAGAATACGAAATGCACAATGCCCGATAGCAAAATAGTACGCAATTTAGCATCGACACTATCGTTCACAGCTGATGCTCGAAGCAAACTCTTTTCTCGTAAGCTTTCATTTTTTACAACTGCATCCTACAAACTATTTTCCAACTGAAGCAAGTATCTGCATAAATCAAGTAGAAGCTACTAAAGAACAATCTATGCTTATGCATTTAAATTTAAGATTGAGGGATTTGGTGAAAATAGGAGTCCGAAAAAGCATTTCGTGCTTTCTAGCAATTTTGCTTCTATTGATTTCCAAGCTTATCGGTTTAGCACCAACCGGAGGGGACTTGATCCCAAACCCAATGATTTCGTTATCTCCAATGTTTTGTGAAATAGTGGACAGATCATTAGAATTAGAGATAACTCAATGCAGACGTCTTCCAAATAAAGCAGATCGACAGGCAATCTGTAGACACCCACTTGGTACCTCAAAGTAAAATGCTTAGAGACTGACCCGAAGATTTGAAGTGCTTCCTCCCCCAACGGGTCAAACATTTTTCGAGAAAGAACAAAACATAATTAGAAAAAAATTCTGAGAGATCGTATATTTTATACCTCCAAGCGTAAAATTGTTTGTTACCCTCATGTCAGGGAGCAGTTCTGAGGTATGTTGTTCAAGTCGTGTAAGTAAGGACTGTTTATTTTATAAAGAGGACACTTTTGTAACGCGATAAAAAGCAGAAACTTTACTCAATTTTGATGGAATTTGCTTCATCATGTGATTCAATACACTGACAGATGACTGTCATTTTTTATCTGAGCCAAAACAGTTTGAGTTAACCGTTACGTGATCGACAGGGAACTCGGGTACCTTTTCATGTTTTACATTACGAAATTTTATAGTTTATTTTAAAACAGGAAGCTGAAATTCAGTGACATATTAAGAAAAGTTGGAAGGAAACTTTTTGGATAAAAACATTTCATATGCTGCAAGGGGGTCCGAAGGAGAGGACTTCGATTTTTTTACCCCTTAAGTGATCGATAGGATATCCGGATACCTACCAAATTCAAATGGTTATTACCGTGGCAATTATTGACCGATTTTAATTATTTTGGCACCGTTAGATTCAAAAACTCATTCGCTTCAGGAAAATTATCAGCCATGACCATTTGAATTCATCGGGTTCCTGTAAATCCTGGTTTTCGGGGCTGAGTGCCGGTACGGAGACACAATTTCGGAACCATTGAATTTCCAGGAATGGATGTCAACATCTTTGGAATAATACCTAGAAACTATTTTCATTCTATTGTGGGCCGTATGCCGACCTGTTCTTGGAATGGCCATTCTCTAACAGGTTCCCGTGGGGACTAGAGTGGCCATGAACATATTTAGAAGGAAACTCTGGCAATATGGCTATCAAAATTCATGAAATTTCGCCAGTAGGATATTTCTCAACGTTTAGTGGCCATCTGATGATTTATCCTCGGACCTGTCTTTCCGGAACAGGTTACCGTGGGGCCTCGAGTGGGCCTCGAGAAATCTTTAATCGGGTGACACTGGCGCAAATTAGTTGGATTGCGGTATTTTGGTACATACGTGATGTTTTGGTTAACCAAGGCCTGTGTTTTTCTCGCATAATGCGACGACGCTTCATCTGGCCAAAACACGTAATTTCCATCTGCATGACATGTTTGAATAAATGGAATCAATATTTTCTTCAAACATCGATTTTAGTACACTTCTTGATGAATAGCCAAGCCACTGGGCATGAACCATGGTTTGGAAATTCCTTACGTTCGGATATGCAGTATAAATGTTATCAGAATAATATCGGTTGTTTCATAGGATGTGGGTTTTTGAGAAAGGGAAGTAGCTTTCATCATCCAAAACGAAACATTTTCCGACGTAATTTCGGGTCATCCAGCAGCATTGGGATTTTACGGTTGATATCTGTTGCTCTTGATTTCTTGTGGAAGACTATTCCTATCTTCTTCAACGTCTTGCAGATGTAAGGTTGCGTAGTCGTGAACTTGTTTGCAGCATCAGATTGACTAATCGAATGCTTGTTGCTAAAAGTACCATGGAGCAATCTATGTCCTTTCTTGTCCATTATTTTAGCCGGTCTCCCACTATTACTCCTACGAGCTTCCTGAGGATGTGAGGATGTCAGGATACGATGGATGGTTGAAACTGGAACATTCTCGGTTTTTAAATGGTTCACAGTGAACTTTTTACCGTGATTTATGTTCGTTTCATAGAACTGTACAATCCGCTCGCGTAATGCTTCTTGCTTCGACGGCATTTTGAACACAACTGAACAAGTTGGAACAAAACCAAACATGCGATTATGTTGGGAAGACAGAGAGCATTGATTCACAAGGTCTCTTTTTTCTCAGTGCACGTTTGTGGTTTGGTACGAGAGAGTTAAAATCATTCTCCTTTTTTGGTTGTATCCCGTTAAAACTGTCTTTGAATTTGAAAACTAATAAATAAAACTATAAGGTACAGCCCAATGGGGTTGTGAGCAAAGGTGACGTAGGACCAAAATCAGCACAAACAGCCAACTGCACCAATGCATCTCTGGGTAACGAATTCTTGCCAGTGTACCCTCCAGGATGCTTACTACCGCCAACTGCGTTCATACAGCAGAGCTTACTCTGCACAGCTCCATGACTGCCGAAAAACTAAATGAAAATGCGAAAGTTTACCAGTTATATATAATTCATGGCTGCCAAGGAGACTTTCTTTACTTAAATATGGAGTCTGTGCTAGAAAAGTACTGTGTATTTGGTATATTTACTCTGAAAAATCGACATTATAAGACATCACCTTGTATTTACGTTATTTTGTATTTGTATTGTATTAGTATTTGTATTTGATTCATCGGATTTTGTGGTCTACATGAAATACTGAAATCTATAAAAACGGTTAAAAACGGTTCAGCAAGCGGTGACGAAATCTTGAGGCGGAAATGTTAAAATAAAATTCGTCGGATACTACGTTGAACCGACGGATCATGGTGTCAATGGAACTATCTGCAGCATTATTAGTTACTTGCAATTCCTCGTGAAGCATCGATCTCGGTCCAAGGGTTCGGGCAGGAGCATATAGACTGATTCTCGACAGCAACTCAGGAACAGCGTATTCAGAAAAAGAAGCTTGGCAACATTCTTTCGTTTAGCCAGAGTATCCAGCCCTAGCAGGCGACAGCGATCGGCGTAAGCAGGCAAGTTAAACGGGTCACTCCATGGAAGGTGGCGCAAAGTATATCTTACGAATTTGCGTTGGACAGCTTCAAACCGCGCACTCCATACAGCCTGGTAGGGGTTCCATACAGCAGATGCAAACTCAAGAATAGAGCGTAACAGCGAGCAGTAAAGAGCTTTGAAACACAGCGGATCACGAAACTCATTTGAGATTTTGAACATGAACCCAAGCTGGCGATTGGCTTTATCAATGGTACCTAAGAAGTGGCGAAAAAAGGTTAGCTTTTCATCCAATACAACTCCGACGTCTTTAACATGATCAACCCGTTGAAGTGGAGATCCAGCAATAGTATAACCAAACCCGGGTAGCATTATTCGTTCGACCAAAGCTTATTACGCCACATTTTGAGATGCTCAGAATCATCATACCCACCAAACATCAAATCAAACATATATACAGTTTAAGGTCATCTGCAAACAACAACAGAAAACCTCCATTTAGAAATATGAGGGAGACATCGTTTATAAAAAGCGAGAGCAGCAACGATCCCAGGGTGCTTCCTTGGGGAACTCCGGAATGGTTCGAAAAATAGTCCGATGAATTTTCAATAGCTAAGTGCTGAAAATCAATCAATTTTAATATTGAAACTGATGCGTAGAAATGTTCCAGATAGATTGGTGTAACGATTTTGAAAATCGGTCATGAAACTAATTAGTAATTAACGCTTCAAAACCTAAGCATATTTCGTGACGCTCCAAATGCTCGTACTGGCAACATGTACCCCTGTATTGAAAAGAAAGACGTAAAGACTGTATTCGATTAAATTTGGACACACAAAATAGGTAACCAAAAATTTTCCTTCAGTCCGATTCTTTTCAAACTTTCTGGAAATAAGGTACTACTAAATGGTTAAGTTTTGACATCATTGGTTTATTGAACCTCTTCTCCCAACCCAAATGCCCGCACCTTTGCCTTGACCCCTTTCATCAAATTTTGGGCAATGATAAGACCGACTTGCTTACTTACTTTTAACCACACTTTCTTTAGTTCAAGTTCATTTTCTATCAGTTTTCGAGTTTTAACGAGCTTTGCCTTCATGATTGCCCAAAACTTTTCAATTGGGCGAAGTTCCGGAGTGTTTGGATGGTTGACGTCTTTTGGTACAAAAACTACATTATTATCTTTGTGGTAAGATGCCAAATCCGGCCAAAATAGTGTCGGGCCATCGTGAGATCTCAAGAAGGGCAGAAGTCGTTTTTGGAGGCATTCGTCCTTGTAGATTTGTCCGTTGACGGTCCCAGAGGTGATGAAGGGCTGACTCATTTTGCCACATCCGCAGATCGCTTGCCAGACAAGGAATTTTTTGGCGAATTTCGACAGTTTCTTCTTCCGTACACTCTCCGGAACGGCCAACTTAGAGGTTGGACGTAGTGTTCCTGTCCTGGCATTTGTTTGGTGTCGGCCTTAATGTAGGTCTCATCGTCCATCACAATGCAGCACGGTTTTGTGAGCCACTCCCTGTACAGTTTTCTTGCACGAGTTTTGGCCACCGAGTTCTGTTTATCGCTACGGTTCGGTGCCTTCTGGACCTTGTACACATGTAATCCAGAACGTTTCATTGTTTTCTGCACAAAACAAACTGAAACTTTCGCCTTTTTCGCAACATCCCTGATCGAAATGTTGGGATAACGCTTAAATTGGTTCAATACCATCCTGGCCTTCTCCGGATTTGATGTGCCACGTTTTTTGCCACTACCATTTTTCCGCTTGGTTGTGTAACGGTCCTTGAACGTTTTGATC
This sequence comes from Aedes koreicus, assembly GCA_024533555.2. Classification (NCBI taxonomy): domain Eukaryota; kingdom Metazoa; phylum Arthropoda; class Insecta; order Diptera; family Culicidae; genus Aedes; species Aedes koreicus. The sequence continues at coordinate 23,047 of JAHHFK020005643.1, read as the reverse complement.
ACATGAGATGCGGTTGAATGTGCGATTCCGAGCTGTTGGGGTGAAGAGGGAGAGCGGTGAAGAGAGAGGGGTGAGAGGGAGAGAGAGAGAGGGTGTGTGTGTGTGTGTGTGTGTGTGTGTGTGTGTGTGTGTGTGTGTGTGTGTGTGGGAGAGAGAGAGAGAGAGAGAGAGAGAGAGAGAGAGAGAGAGAGAGAGAGAGAGAGAGAGAGAGAGAGAGAGAGAGAGAGAGAGAGAGAGAGAGAGAGAGAGAGAGAGCTACACTTGGTCCTTCGGTTCTTCGGTCCTCGGATCTTAAGTCCGTTTTCCAAACGGTCTAATAATTACAATCATTATTATGACTTAACATTAAACCGTCTGAACATTTTTTTTAACAAAATTTACATAAGAATGTATGCCATTATGTATGCCATACATAAGAATAGTGCCATCTACATAATAAAATCTGAATATTTTAAATTTTTAACATTTTTTTTTTGTATGCATTCGTTTTATTTAAAACCATTACTCATTAGCTTTGAATTTAATTCAAATTATAAAAATTAAAACCAGACGAGTTGTTCAAAAGTTATTATTCTCAAAAGAATATTTATTCTTTTAAATTTCAATTTTTAATTAAAAAAAATAATATTCTTCAAAGAATTATAACTGGGTCACTCTTGTCACAAAATGAAAAATTCGATTCATGTATTTCCCAAAAGGAACAAACCTATCAAATATTACGAAATTTGGAGATCCACTTCATCTTTTTGGGATCGAATTGCTGAATTAAAATTTTGTATGGATGTTCCGGAACTTCGGAAGACCATGCAAAGGCCAATCAGAGCCATAATATGTTCTACAAATCGCTTCACTTTTTACTTTCTATGAACAAATGTTTTTGAAAAAATCCGTATTGCTTTAGGACGAGACTAATGAATTTACCATTTAATCGGATAAACAGGATAATTCCAGGGGACAATAAAGGGGCCATATCTCTGTAGTGCGACCTAATACTAGAATTAAGATAGCATATTTGAAATCAGCGGCCCAAAATTACTTGGAAACACATAACTTCGCTATTTACAAGCCATTTTTCAACCTTTTTTCCGGAATCACTGTGAGGGGTGAAGCACTACAAAAAAAAAAGAATCGAAAGAAGAACTACCGACCATCCATCGGAAGAAATGGGATCAAAACACATTTTGAGAGGGAATCGATTACATTCAAATACACGAATTTTATTTTGAATGCATAGTCTATCACCTTCATTCGGCCTATGTGCCAAATATGTCATTAATTTAGTGATAATCAACAAAATCATGTTGCTATTAGGATGAACGATGTAATCCGAAGCAATTTAGACAATATGAATCAACTTATAGTTGTTCACTTCCGCGTAATTTTCGATTTCTTGAATTTTTGGGGCATCGTGATTTCACTGGTTAAGGGCTTAAACTGAAGCATTCTCGACGGCAGCCAATACCTCAAAATTAAGAATTGATATAACTCAGAATCTGTACTAGATATTGGATATTTAATCACATCAGTTTGTATACCTAAATTCTGTGAGCAATCTGATGTTATTCGATTTGATGTTCATCCACTAACAATCGGGATTTATCAATTTGAAATAGCGAGCTAAATTTGCGAGAGTGAGATAAAAGATAGGAAAAAATACACGGAGCAGCAATTCACCTTATGCTGAACAGATTATCTCCACGATCTTCGAATGATCTAAATTTGGCTTAATTGAATCGATAAACCGAGTAATGCAGTCTACGTATACAGAAAATAGTTACACGTTACAAACTTACTGTTCACATAGCGAAAATAACAATGCTTTTACAAGAAGATCGTAGACCCAATGTTGGGAACATATTTTTTTGTATATTCCCAACTATGGCCTGTTGAATAAATAACGTGGTGAAACGGCTGTTTATTGGTAAAATTTTTAGTGGAAATACATGAGGTTGCGGTTGCTTATATTAAAGTGGCTCATTCAAACACAAACCGAAGGAATAAAATCATTGTAGAGTGAACATGTTTTCATTACCAAATGGCTGATAAATCATATATAAAAACATCACTTAAGTGTTTCGAAGCAGTTTTATTTTAGTTAGTTTTGTGAATTTTTGTTTTAATTAAAGAGAATACATGACAATGCCTCAGTTCATAAAATAGGAACAAAACGGACGAAGACTGCATTTAGTAATAAATCCATCGAATGGGATGGATTTGCATCCATGAATAGACCAAATTTGCTGCTTATAGACCGACATTAAATCCATTTCCCTCGGAAGTTTCTAACTTTATAAAAAGAGGTGTGTAACTTTTTGTGATACAAACTACCAAAAGTCATATCAAACTTATCCTAGCAAGTGTATAACTAATTGAATCTCGCTTACAGCTTAAAAACTTTATGAGTTATAATAAAAAATGTAATCGATCGTTGCACAGTAGGCTGAGTCAAGGGACACATGCCCTAGTTAAATCTCTTTTGTTTCTCACAAAACTGACGCAGCAAAAGCAAAACACGTCAGTTTTAAAGCACGCCCAAGTAACAATTTAAGTGATATTTCAGCAGCATAGCATTCCTCCCGGCTTTGTTGATAAAACTACATTCAAAACTGTTTTCTCTACCAACACCTCCTCTACGCTTCTTTAAAGCCAAAATTTGTACAAAGTGGTCCACTCTATAGACAGTTGTGAAAACAAGTTAATAAAACCTTTATAAGACCATTAAGATTTTGAATATATTCTAGTGATAGATACTATGACCACTTGAGAACCTTCATAAAACCTATTGGCTGTCATGAAAACCAGAATGTGGCCAAATGGCCACAGCTGTCAAATCTAACTGTGATATCGTGGTTGGTTTTTGTTGTTCTGCTTTGTTCGCTTCTCTGCTCTTCTGATGCATTTAACAGTAAATAATATCTGAGAAAAAAGGTCTGATGTTGCGGGAAATTTTGTTTGATAGTAAAATATCCAAAACAAATTGAGTTTTTTTCACAGCGTATCATGCTCCAAATCATATAGGGTACAGGACGGGTTTTAAGCAGTTTAGTCAGCCCCTAAGACATTTGATAAAGCTGTATGTAATCTATAATTAGAACTGCCAATATTTAGACATTAATCCCTCTGCTTACGTTTGGTCTATCGGAACATACCTTCTCGACAAGCATTAGGCTCAGAAAATTTCATAGCCATGGGATAAAGTTTCCAATTGCAGGGACTTCTTAAACGCATGCGGATTGCTTTCCGATTAAAAAAATGTTTTCTTCAGCTCCTCAATCGGTACATAAACTAACAATATTGTATGAGTGCGATTCTGTGCATGTGTGCGAAGGCGAAATGAAATAGGCCGGTTGCTGCAAACGTCAATTTCCTCAACTCACTCCTTCGTTTTACCCAACCGCTCTCGAAAACAATCAACCGAACTATGTCGATTGCTACGACCACAAACTTGTCTCCTAGCAGGTTATGAGACAGACGTACACGACCAAACTTTTAGTTTGTCATTGATCTTTAGATTGGCAATGTGTATTTCTTATTTCATTTACTATCACGGAAATACTAGGCAAAGCGACTGTGACGACAAACGGGAGGCTTCGTTTAAAAACAAACAAATGTTAGAGACAGCAGGCTTCACGTTACAATACTGGTGCGCTATATCCATGGTAAACAAAGAAGAGAGGAAACATGGGCTCTCTCAAAAGCAACAGTGATGCTATAGCTGCAGCTCAACAGCGAAGCATTATTTATCGTTGGGTACTATTGGACAGCTCCAAAACATATTTTTTTTATTGCAAATGATAGTGCCAGATGATGGACAATAAAATCATAAGCATAGATCAACCTCCGACTGGAAGAAACATGAAATAAATAGCGATTTCAGATTATCTAAATATGTAATAAATTTAAATCAATGTTCAACTTCGCATTCTGACAACAAGCCTAGTTATGGGAGAGAGCTGATGAAGACATGCTCTCCGGTACACGCGATGCAAATGCAAAATACACAAAGGCAACATTTGAGCGAACTTCTTCAGCAGGTCAAAAACTGATGGTTTCTAGATGATGTATTTTAAATCTTCAAAATGACAGTAATAAATCGGTAATCAATCATGTTTCATGCATCGGATCATTGGCCCAATAGATAAAGCTTATGATCGTTTCATTAAAATGCAATAATTTGGAAAATGTAGGAGTTGTAGACCTATTTCCTAACAACTGATAAAAATATTGACCCCTGATTAAGCCGTTCCCTACCCTACGCATTTAATTTTTTGATGAATTTTGGCACAATATCACCCTAAAATTAATGCGCTTCCAGAATTATGCGAGTTTAAAAAAAACAAACACAAAATTAAATCAAATATATTCGATAAACTAATCATGAATTTCTTAAAAAATTAATGGAATTCAATAAGGTTATCTAAAAAAATGCAGAAATTGGTCACTGGTCTACAGTTCATATGCATTACATTTAAAATTTGGTCCCTTTATGTTTCCATATTTCAATGATTTCTTATATTTCAATATGGCGATTGCAAAAAAAAAATAATAACTACAATTCTGCCATAATTTGGTGGCTTCCCTCAATGCCAATTTGTCGTTTAATGCATTAACTGGAGGCAAAATGGTTTTAAAATGCATTTTCAACTGACAATAATAAGATTATATAAACGAGTCCTAAAACGGCAGTTCCAAACAGCAGTTCATGAGTTCTTAAAGCCGAAATAAAACCTTTGATAGGAGTAAAAGGAATTTGAGAAAACGAGGTTTTAAGATTATTTTAAACAAGCTGTGTAGGTTCTCATAAACCTTACTAAAATATGAAACCTAATGGCACCTCTTGGTGTCATAATAAAACCAAATTGATTTCTAGTTGCTTTGATAAAACCTTATTACCCAACAAACATCGGTGTTGAATTAGAGCTTGTTCAAACAAATTTGGAGAAGCTATTCAGCTATTCTAGAAGAAACAGCTGAATAGCTTCTCCAAATTTGCTTGAACAAGCTCTAATTCAACACCGATGTTTGTTGGGTAGAACTTAATAAAGTAGGATGGTTTGGGCAATGTTACTTGGGCGGCTTTCTGCGATCTTCAAAGAATACTATGTTGAAAGTATATTCTTATTCAGAAAACCTTTGTTTCATTAAAAAAGTTCGCATTGGTAGCAAAAAAAAACTCAAAGCTTCAAATGAACCGCAGCCTTTATGGGCTAGTGATAAACCACGTCCTATATACCACTATTCTGGACGGTGTCTGACCAAAGTCTACGCTCTGTAAAAAATTTCAAAAAAATGTATGTAGAAAAGTCTAGGAGGGGGGAGGCGCACATTGGCCCAATTCTGAAAAAAGACGGTCAAAAACAAATTTACCCTTGAAAAAAAAAAAAAAAAATTGCTGAAGACACTAATTTTATAGAGCCTAACGTTTAAGAGATATAATGGGTTTTCTTTCAGCACTACCTTAAAATCGGTTTTTTGTGATAATTAGTGCTTTGTTCAAATTTGACGATTACAATGTGTTCTAAGAAATTGTAGGAATTGTTAAAATACACATTTTTGCTGAACACACCATGCACTCTGGTAACCAAATTTTTATACATGGTGATTCAAGTGTCTGTAATCAACCGCCTCAAAAAGGGAGGGCGGGTCCTTGCGGGATCTGATACAGATTGTATTTGAAAGATTATTTTATGAAGGGTACCTATTGAAACCTGAGTTTGAGATACTACAGGTTATAAGCCAATTTATATGTCGCATGTGACGTAATGTTCAACAAACTAAAAAAATATATATGTGCGGGTCCTGGTGGCGTCTCGAATCGATTGTATTTGTAAGATTATCTTATGAACTAGTAATTCTGAAATTTTTAGCGTTGGGTTCCAAAGGGTACTTGGTTAATTCTTAATACAAAATAGGTTGGTGGAAGAAAAAAATATGCTGAGAAGTGCAATATTATCTATTTGACAAACGGGCGTAATTGAATCCATTTTAATTTACTGTTGACATATGTATCAATCGTACAAACTCACATCACTTCTGTCCGTATTTGTAGCCATACTGTTAAAAAGTAAAACGTACTGGTTTGTTAGTCTTTCTTCAGAACATTTTATTTTTGAACCAACCTTGAAATCTTACGAGTTCGATGTTAAAATGGATTAAAATTTAAATTAAAATGGTTTCTTTAACGTCCGTTTGTCAAATAGATAATATTACCCTTCTCAGCATATTTTTCTTCTTCTACTAAACTATTTTGTATTAAGAATTAACCAGGTACCCTTCAGTACCGAACGCTGAAAATTTCCGGAATACTAGTTCATAAGATAATCTTGTATGGATGTATGTATGTAAGGTAGCCACCATCCCTTCTAAGACCTTGTCATGTATGCAGCTCCACTTAATAGCAAGATCAAATTGAGTTGCCGGGTTGTATTCACAGTAACGCTGTATGAAGGGCCAAAATCGGTGGGGCGGACCCGTAAGCAGAGACACTTACGCGAAACCCGCGGGAACATGAGATTCTCCTTCCAACGATACGATCCAACAAATCGAATAACCCAATTCGCAATACTTATTAAGCTTTCTACGGGATGGCTTGTTAAGAAGGGCGCGTCACTCTCACTGAAACTGTTGGAGTAGAATTCACAGCATCACAATCGAATCGGTAGGATAAAGAAAATGATACTGTTTGTTCCCTCCTAGACGCCGGTTGTCATACCACTCCATTGTCCAATTCCAGCCTGAGTGATAACCTTCCTTTCCCAATATATATTCAGTGTCATATAGTAATATTTAAAATCTTGTGAATTAATATTATAATTATAAAAATATAGTGAATGAATATTATAATGACAAATAATAAAGTGAATGAATATTAGAATGATAATAACACTTCCATTTGTGGACCTGAAAGCTATACAATGTAGCTGCGAGAAAAAAAAATGATATTAAATTAAACTAGTTCATAAGATAATCTTTCAAGTAAAATCTGTTTTAGATCCCTCCAGGACTCGCCCACCCTTTTTGAGGCGGTTGATTATGACGTCATACAGACACTTGAATCACCATATATCAAAATTTGGTCACCAGAGTGCATTGGTATGTTCAGCAAAAATGTGTATTTTAATAATTCCTACAATTTCTTAGAACACATTGAAATCGTCAAATTTGAACAAAGTACTAATTATCTCAAAAAACCGGTTTTATGCTAGTGCTGAAAGAAAACCAATTATATCTCTTAAACGTTAGGCTTTAGAAACTTAGTGTCTTGAGCAATTTTTCTTCTAATTACTTGTTACTACTTTACTACTAATTACTACAATTTTGTCCAAGACAATAAGCCGTTATCTCGTAGCTGGAAAAAGTTAGAATTTGAAAGTGTAGTTAAGCCCTTATGAAAGGTTATGCGTGTTTTTTTTTCAAAAGATGCGGAATAACATTTTGAGCAACTCTTTTGAAGACACCTAGTCGATAAAATGATGACAAAAGGGTGAAAATGTTTTTGACCGTCTTTTTTCCAGAATTGTGCCAATGTGAGGCGGTCTGAGATTTTCAAAAATGAGTCTGCGTGGTTTATGAATAGGCCCTTATTTGACATATTCTCTCACAGTAAAACCTGTAGAATATAATAATAGTTAACATTCTAAATTTCATCCACTGAAAGTTATTTTTTTGCAATTGAAAACCTTTTCCATTCTCTCAAACAGTTCCAGGCAAGGCAATTAATGTAGCGTGGTAGAATGCTTCTCTTTATAGCCGTACATCGTCGTATCCACTGCGCAAAACACGTTCAGCTTAATGTAGAAATAATTAACCGAAACCCTGCGAAATCATAAACTCGAACGCTCTGGTCATTGATAGCTACACTAACTACACGACCGATGAGGTCGAGTCAAAGTCAAGCTTCATTTGACTCAATTCTGTAAACCGTATGAATGAGAGCTATATTTTTCTTGAAATGAAACTGATCCAGTAGTTATTCTGGAATATTCCATTCGCTACGTACACCCAAAATGAAAGAGCAAGATTATATTGCGATTTCGCATGATTTTGTTCCATTTCTCGCTATAAACCGTCATGTGGAGACAAAATGCAACATTGGCTGTGGGCAAAGAAGCAACATATAAAATTGCTTCGAAAAATGCAATATCTGCGTTAGATGGTGAGTGTATTTGTCATGAATGTGTTTTATACCAATCTGAGTGCAACTCGTCAATCGCACACACTTGCATGGCTTCGTTTATTTCGTAACATGCCTTGTGGATCAGCATGGGCAAAATTGTTTTTACGTATCATGCGGTTTTCCCAAGATATGATTTCAAAAACTGCAATTTTTGGGTGGCTACACTTTTGCAAAATAAAGTTCCGGAATTGAGTCGTTTTCATCGTCCGTGTACGTACGCCACAAATACACAAACCTAATGACAGAGTTGGTCAGCTCAGCGTGCAACGAGTTCGATGGCCATTCACCGAGGTCCTGCTTGTGCTTGCTCTAGGAACATTTGATAATGATGTTGACGTCGCCTGCGTCGTCCTTAGTGTCGATTCTCTACCCCGCTACATCCGATCCGTGTCTAGTGAAAGCACACGTCTTTCCACTGCCCGAGCTCGAGAACGAGAACTTTGTGCTCCCCAGCACCGGTCCCACCGGGAAGCTGCTGGCAACGACCCGATGCGATGCTATTTATGATGATGGCTTGTTGTACACTCGCTCGTTTTATTACTCTTTTGAGAAGCGAACAAACCATTAGTGGTGGTTGTTATTGAGAGTAAACTGCAACATTATTCAAGTTCTTCGTCGTCAGCGTAGTTTTTTTTTTTTGCAAGGGAGATTTTTCCCCCTCTATGCTGCACGTGGTTTTTCATCTGGCCACAACTAGCGCAACCGACCGATAGAGGAGACGATCATCATAAAAATTCTGAACAGCATCAACAAACTTCCATCAGCCGCCATCGCAGCATCGTTCGGTTTCGTAGGTTTGGTGTGGTAAATATACCTGACGTCGGTTCCAGCTGGTCGTTCGATGCACGGTCGAAGGGATGTTTACGGTTATTCTTTTTCTGCAGCTGGAGTGGAGGGATTTTCCGGCTTCTTCGGAATGCCGATCAGCATAACAACGGAGGGCCAATATGATGGTCCAGGGATTTTCGGATGGACGGTCCTAATTGCATTACGATGCATTGAGCTGTGGAGGTTATTTACATCAGCAAAAAGGCTCTGAAATGCCTGTGAATGAAAAGTGCTTTTTTCCGATTGAACTGTTGGTGGAGGATGGGAATTTAATGCCTTTCCAATCGGCAATTTTCGGGATGCAGTTCGGTTGGATGGCAGATGTTAATGATCAATCTCTTATCGTTTGCCACGTCCCAATATGATACAGAATGTGTTATCATCATTGCATGTAAATGGCCATAATCAACTCCCCTTTTCCACACTGATTAACCGACCGCATAACATTGCAGCGACGAACGGAAAAAACATGAGCATGTGGCAAAAGTGGTCGTAAAACAATCAACGAGTTGAAGAAGCTTCACCAGAAAGCGAAAATTGAATAGCAAAGAGCATCCGAACAAATTGCCCAAGTCCCGTTGTCTCCCACGATATGATGTTTGGTTCAGTGGAAACAAGTTCAGTGGGATCTCCGACTACGTGGTGAGTGGTGCAATCCACTCAACTCGATTTCTCGCTGTTAAGCATTCAAAGGAGTCCATTTTTGGCGTGTGGTTTGTGTCTATTATAAAGCAATCAAAATTGAGCTAAACTGACTTAAGGACAGCCGAAAAATCGTTGTGGATGGGTGGTACCATTCTCTGTGTAGTAAAAAACCGAACTGTAGGCATGCACGCAAATATGCGTGCAATGATGGACCTTTGCTTCATTGGAATATAGAAGTCTGTAAGTTGATTTTTGTTTTGACGTAGCTTTTTTTTATCAATGGCGGTGGAAAAGTATTTTTTTAATTTTCTTCCAGACTGATTTCTTAAAACATCACAATTGGAAGATGATAATTTTTATGTTCTCAATAGTTATGTTCCATTTAAAAAGTACAGGGTGGTAACATGAAAGTGATACACTCATTTGTGATCCCCTCGGTACAATTTATACCATTATCAGTGAACCCCTTGATGTTTTGAAACAGTGACTTGTCATCAGTTCATTGAGGATCGCAGCAAGCCGTGCTTTGAAAATGACGTGTTTTGCTTTTGCTGCGTCGTTTCCGCGGAAATAAAATTAAAGATATTCCTTGATTCAACTAAAATAAATGGTGAAATTATAGTTTTTGCGAGTGCTTTGCGTAGGACGTTGTGAATGGAATCCCTCTCATAGTGTGTTATGGTCGTGTTTCGTGAGATGGATTGTTTTTCCCATTTTTTGTGTTTTTAGTGACCCGCTCCCGCATCCGGGCGAGCTTTTCATCATCAGATAAGGAACATTGGTGAGGTCGTTTTATATTATCAAAAATATACCTTAACTATATACACGTCAGGATCAAGAACTTCCATTTTTGATTCTGGAAGTGTGAAAACTCTTCACATATCCATTTGATGTGTGAAGATTTTCATGCGGGGCTTATTGTATATGAAGATGACCTCAGAATGTACGTGTATGAACAGACATTCTTGAAATGGGTCGTTGGATTTTCAATAGAGCTGTCACCTTCAATCTCCAAAGCTAAAAATGTTTGCACATAGTGATCACATATAAATTACTAAAGAAATGCAGAAAAAAATCTTCAATAAAAGCACGGCCGGTCAGTGGGAGATTGATTGTAAAGACACACACACACACAAACAGTGACTTGTTATCAGTTCATTCGTAAACAACAAACTGAATTTGTGTTCTTTAATTCTAAGGTTTTTTTTTTCATAAGGGCGAATCTAACATTGAGAGACTCTATTTGATTACTTTCTCTTTCATTAAAGTGACCAGATGGCTCACGCTTCAACGCGGGAAATATTATTAATTTATAGAAGCGGGGAGGGGGGTTACTTTGGGGGGTGAGGGGTGTGTGTTTCTTAAATAGATATTTCGAGGAAAAGAAAAAGTATATGGTCAACAGATTTTTTCACATCCATTTATCCATCCTTAGGAATCACAAATCTAATTCAATGCTGTACGTGTCAAACATACTTTTCTGCGCTGTGTACCTTACGTAGGAATGAAACATCTTCGGCAACATCGGTAACTGAATTCCTCGCATGTGTCCTGAAAATTAATCCTAACCTGCAACAACGCTTTCAGTGTATCGACGCTCAACTGAGATTTTTCCGTGGTCCAAACATTGTTAACGACTGAAAATACCCTCTCCGTTACAACATTTGTACCAGGCAAACATAACGCAAATTCTACAACTTTTTTAAAGTTTTGATACGGAATGTTATTCACTTCAAAATGTTTAAAGATCTCAATCCACCTATCCTCGATATCAGTCTTATTTTCATTCCACGGAGAAATGTTTTCATTATTTACATATTTTTTCGCATAGGATACTTCGTAGTATAGCTCAGCTTCTTCTTTGTCGGCATCAACCGATTTGCCAGAATCATCAAATTTACGGACATATGCGAAACACGTTTGTACTCCCTACCAATCAATGGTGGTTTTAAGGTTCACCCACTTAAAACAAATAACCTCGTCAAACTGGGAAACTCGAGCCTCAAGATAGTCAATACATTTCTGATAGAAACTAATCATATTAGACTTGTACAATGTTGACTTGGGCCAGCCGTTTTCCTCCAGATTTTTCAACTGACTTCGGACACTTTGTGGAAAAAACTGATTACTGATTCTCTCACTTGAGGTCACTTGAGGTCATCAAGTTTGATCTTGAGGTCATCAAGTTCAGCTGCAACCTCTGTAAGTGTGATGTTGTCACCTTCAATCTTTATCACCGTATTGTCAAATACCGACGCCTCACTATGCCTGAAATACAACCACATTTCAGAGCTTTCATCTTCAAAAAATTCGCGAAGAATTCTTGGACTGTGATCGATCGACAGAAAGTAATATTTCAGTGGTGAGAACAGTTTTACACTCGTTCAATAGCTGGCATCAAAGCTAGCCAGCGAGTCTGACTGTAGCCCAAAATCCTCATGTACAGGGTGCGGCAGAAAATAATGCGAAAATTGTTCAAACTTGAGTATTGGGTTATTCGTGTAACTAGTTACTAATTTCTGTCGAAAGTGTATTTGTTTATGTTAACTTTCAAGTTCTACATCCAAACATTCTATTTGCTTTATTGCAAATTCGTCAAAATGTTCACGAAAGAAGTGATCACCAGTTTGTTGCTCGCCCAGAAGAAGCCGAAAGAGATTGCCAAGGTGGTAGGGTGCCATTTGGCAACAGTTTACCGCATAAAAAAGTCCCTGCAGGATGGTCCTAAGCAGCGGAAGCCGGGAACCGGACGTCCGCGCTTTGCACGCACGCCGAACGTGATCAAATCGGTCCGTGCAAAAATTGCTCGCAACCAGGTGCGTTCCATAAGAAAACTTGCAAAGGAAGCCAATATTTCGGAGAAATCCATGCGGTGAATCATCAAAGAAGACCTGCATGTATCTTCCAGAGCCAGAGTGCAACGCCTCTTGATTACGGACCGGATCAAGGAACTACGAGCGACTCGTTCCAAGAGATTGCTTTCCTTGTTGAAGAAGGAAAAAATGATAATCCTGTTCTCCGTCGAAAAGCTTTTCAGCATCGATGCTGTGGCCAACAGCCGCACGGACCGGTTCATTTCACCGCAGAAAATGGAGAACGTTCCGGAAAAAGTGAAATTCAAATTTCAAACTAAACATCCGGCTGGTGTCATGATGTTTGGCTTAGTGGCGTCCAACGGTTTGAAAATGCCGCTTGTTTTCATTTATGCTGGAGTTAAAATCAATACCGAAGTGTATATCGGTATTTTAAAGGACCAAGTGGTTCCCTGGGTGAAGGCCAACTTCTCCGAGGACCAAAAAGTTGTCCTACAGCAGGATGGAGCGCCGTGTCACACGTCCAATCGAACCCAACAATGGTTGAACGATAACATGAAGTTTTGGCCGAAGGATTTGTGGCCCCCTAGCAGTCCAGATCTTAATCCGTTGGATTATTCGATTTGGGCATATGTTGAAGCACGAGCCTGCAAAACATCACACCCTAGTGTGAAAACCCTGAAGTCAACCATAACACGCACACGGCAGTCAATGTCAGAGGAGTACGTCCGAAAGGCATGCTCTAGTTTCCGGCGTCGGCTCGAGGATGTTATTAATAAAAATGGAGGACACATTGAATAAATTTGTTTAAAAGGACTTTATAAAGATAACTGCACTCGAAAATGTTGATATTATTGCTTGAATTAGTTGAAAATGGGATTTGAAAGAAATAGAACAAATTTTCGCATTATTTTCTGCCGCACCCTGTATTCTATTTCTGCTTCCTAGCAAACACCTTTCAGTTTCTCGACCCTGACCGTGAAAATATAGAAATGACTGCAGATCTTAACAATACTACCCTCAATATCCACGGGAAGTTGATCCACAGCCGCCTGAAATGTGTTGTGAACGACATGTGCAGCGCATCCTACACCCAAAATCGGTCTCTGTAGCTGATCCTTTAGCTTGCAATAAACGTTGTTCGTACCCTTTCTATGGAGACCACCAAAATTTGTGTTGGCGTTGTCTGCACAAATCGCCGCTACCTTTCCCTGCATTTTGTATTTGCACAAAATTTCGTAAATTGATTCCGCAATAATGTCCGATGTTTCGCCAGGAAGCGATACAAAATCCAACAACTTAACCTGAATTCCACGTTTGTAGTCAAAATATCTAATTACAGAGGGGAACATCTTTGTTTCCTTGTTATTTGAAGCGTCGGAGAAGATTGTTAGAAAATTTATGTAGTCCATACATGTTGAAATCTGATCAACAGAATATGGAGCCAGGACATTTTTAGCAATCGCTTCTGTTTTGGTGCGACCGCAAGAGAATTTTGGCTCGAAAAGCGCACGAACAAGCTTGGATGTGCAATCCATTGATCGGAATGACTGACTGTGCATGACGGTGTGATAGGTAAAAACAACCTCAGCATGAGCAAGCTGCTGTTCCTTAAAACCGAATTCTCCTTTTCGAAAAAAGTTGCTTACTTTTGACGATGTGGCAGCCGCTCCTAGGGCGCGCTTATGTTTCTCCGTGGCCGTGTGCCTTTTAACATCGGTTTTACCTCCTGATCCGATGGAAAACTCGCTGCTGCAGGTTTCACAGCAAACGCTGCCGACGGTCTTCGCCTTTTTCAGGAAAGGAAATTCCTTTTTCAGGTCGTCCGAAAACAAGCACTGGCGTTTTTTCGACATGGTTGAAGTCGCTGAGAGATTGCCTTTAGAACCGTATTCTAAACAAAATATCACAATATCAAGTTTTATGTACATACCTCGCACAATCAATAACAATTTCTCAAGTTTTCCTTGCTGAATTCGTAATATTGCACTGAAATTACTAAAACTGTTACCACAGTCTTGCTGCACTTGATACAAACAAGGATAACTTTTGACAGATTTGCGCCGGTTGAAAAATTAAACACGCTGACTAATCATCCTCACGAGCTCTTTTTCACAAACACATCGCTTATGCAGGTTGAAAAAAGACAACTGCTGGTTCAACTAATGAAGAATGGATTTCTTGATGACACGATAGTGTTCGTGAGTACATAGCTGTCAAACGCATATAGAGATGTCACAAGTTTTTGAAAATATAAAAAAGATGTAAACAGTGCTTTAAACTAACATTGCTTATGTTGAAGCTTTGACATGACCTTGATAAAGCGAAAAGCATATTAATGACATTTCGCTGGCTTAGGACGAACGCGGGACATTTCGCGAGACGTCTTTGGACGCGGGACATTTTTTAGAAAAGCGGGACTGTCTCGCGAAACGCCTGTTCACTTTATCTTTCATTCATGTTCCAACCACCTTTACGTTTTTCATTTAGCTAATTGTAGATTTTGCTAGCCAGCACTGTTGTGTTTCGATCTGTACTAAAGAATTCCTCGAAATTTATATAATGGCGCTGTAATAAATGAAAGAGAGTGAGCCCGGAGAGAATCTCTCAATATTATATTCGCCCTAATCTAATCTAATCTAATCTAATCTAATCTAATCTAATCTAATCTAATCTAATCTTATCTAATCTAATACAAACGCAGCCAGTACGAGAAAGCATCCTGGAAATAATTGGGTTAGATGACGCCCAATTATCTTTTTTGTCAACATTGATGCTTGCAGCACATCAAAGACATGATACAAGCGTCAAAGCGGCCAGGCCTACTGCGTTGCATTAACCGCAAAAGATGATTCTGTAAAATGAATTGGATTCAAATGAATAGATTTGAACCACAACGCATTTTGTGAATCTACAGGGGAACAAGGATGCGTGGACATACCGTACCATACGCTCCGAGGTAATAATATTTGAATTAATAATGAAAATCCGTAAGCCATATTTACAAGCGTTAATATTGTTCCACTCAGCCCTGGTGAAATGAAACCTCTATAAGTCTCATATTTAATTTTTTCAACAAGCGGTACACTAAAGCAAATTATTATTTCTAGATTATTGGTAATTTTAAACTCATATCCTATAACATTGATTATTTCGAGTAATATTTCCCCGTTACTCCGTCTAGGAAAACCAATATCGCTAGAAAGATGAACTTTGAACTTTTCCAGTTGAATTAAGAACTGTTTCGGCTCAATAAGGTCCAGTAGAATGTAAACATTCAATTTATTTCTTAGTAAAACATTTAAAAAGTTCTTTTGGCTTTGTTTAATGTTTTCAGACAAACGAATTGTCCATAATCCAAGACCAATTAATTCTGATTCAAGGTAAAACATTGTTTTTTTATCGTTTGTAAATGTTAATCCCTGTTCTATTTTATTTCGCATTCCGTCAAAATTCTTCGTAATCCATTTCATCTTCTGATCAACCTTATCTGAAGCATTTTTTAGAAGATCAAACATTGAATCAACCACATAATTTTGATGTTCCATGGTAGTTTTTACATTCTCCTCATTTTTCCTTAATCTGTCTAAGTTGGTGTCAATTCTAGACTTATCGTCAGAATCCATTTCCCCAAGTGAGGTCCAAAATCCTCTACTTACTCTACGGGGAAAAAATTCCTCTAATGAAACCTTGTTTTGCAATAATTTTTTCTAATTCCATTTCTAGGTTTGTCGTGAGGTGATCACATTTCATATTTGTCACCCGAACCGAGAACATTTTCCATGATTCATTATATAATTTTAATGATCTTACCAGATAATTAACTCTGCCGTTCAGCACGTTGAAGTCCAATTTAACTTTCACGCCGAACGTTCCTTGCAAAATGTGGGTATTACCCAATTTTTCCATGTATAATTTTGGACTTTCGTCCGCTCCCAACAGTGAACCGGCAATGAGAACCCTGTGAAGAATGAGACAAAATATTTCTTTTTTTAAATAAGTGACTAGTTTTGATGATTGGACTAACATAATGATTATCGCCCGTTCGAAAGATTTGTTCGATTTTTCCTTTTCTTCAGAGTTTCTTAAGATCAATCAGGCAGCCTTTAATTTCTTTAGCCTCCTATTCAAAGTATTTCTTTACTCAATTGTTATGAACCTTTTCCAGTCTGTTTCCATTTTTAATAGTAGTCGTTTGCTCACTGGATAAATCCACAACTACATAAGGACCTCTCCATGTACTTTGCAGTTTTAGGCCTACTCCTGTTGGAATGGATTGAACAATAACTAAATCTCCCCACATTTGGTTGCCACTCTGCAGCCCCTTTATCATAAATAATTTTTCGTTTCTCCTTAGAAACTATCAAATTTTGTTTGGCATTTCATGAAAAATTTTGAAGATTCGTTCCATTTCAGAGCAGTAAACTTCATAATTTACTTCTGAGTTTGTAGATGTGTAAAATGAAATTGGTATTCTTGCATTTCGTACATATAAAAGTTCGAACGGGGTATGATTTGTCGAACCGTTGTTCGTTGTGTTATACTGGAATGTAAAGAAGTTGATGTGTTGGTCCCATAATTTTGTGTTACCCCCTACAAATTGTCGCAAATACATTTTTAATTCTCGAGTTGATCTCTCGACCAGATTTGCTTGAGCATGGTATGCGCTGGTATTAATTTTTTAATTTTGAAAATTTTGCAAGCGTATTTGAAAACCGTGCTCAATCGAATGTCTCAATTACCTGAAAAATTGGTCGATCTGAGAAAGCAGTAAGGAATTTCCTCAAAATGGGATCAAAATATGGCATTAAACGTGCTACCAAAGGGCGCACCAAAGTATCGTTGGGGATGAAAGGACAAATCAGGCATGAAGCTACACGGAATCGACTGTCCGGCTCCCAAATAAAGCAAAAGCTCGATGCTCCAGTGACTTCCCGAAAAATTGCTCGGATTCTGAATGAATCACCAAACATCAAGTGGAAGAAACTACAAGGAAAACCAAAGCTCAATCTCACTCATAAGCAGAATCGGCTGAAGTTCGCCCGGAAGTACATGGAGTGGAAGACGGAAGGGCGTAATGTTCTGTTTCCTGACGAGAAAAAGTTTAATTTAGACCGATTGTTACAGTTGCTACTGGCACGATTTGAATCACACCAGCGTCGTTAGATCGAAGCGAAACTTTGGTGATGGAAGTTTGATGGTATGGGCTGGCTTTTCCTACCATGCAAAGCTTCCGATTTGTTTCATCTCAACCCGAATGAATTCGGGAATGTACCTGGGGCTATTGGAAGACGTTCTGATCGATCATATTGAAAACGACGCGAATGAGGACATCGTTTTTCAGCAGGACAATGCATCTATCCACGTCTCCAAGCAATCCAAGGCTTGGTTTGATGAAAAAACATTTTACTGCTGGACTGGCCAGCTTGCAGTCCTGATTGCAATCCCATAGAAAACCTCTGGGGAATCTTGGCTGGAATGGTTTATGCAAATGGACGTCAGTTTGACAGGGAGTTAAGAAAAAAAATGGTAATGATAATGATAAAAATGTAAAATCAATATGCAATGTCATTTAGAATAGTATCCAAAATATAGTGAAGGGATATTATAATGCAAAATGATAATAATAATAACACATGTCTGCAAACTTCTGTCCTACTGCAATTGCAGAAGGATCCACAAATCTATTATAAACCTAAATATTTATACAGTGTATCATAGCCTCGAGCATTTTTTTTTTACAAAACCTGGAAACTCCATGGATGATCTGAATTATATATAAAGAATTGCATACCTAAAAAGCCTATCTGCTTCTCCGATTCCTTGCACTGCTTTACTTTTTTGTAGTGGATCTCATAGGTTTAAATGATGACATCCAATGGTTGGTCATTGATCTTATCTAATCTAATCCAATACAAACATAGCAGAACTGAACAGCATTTATTAATGCAAATTATTAAATAAGATAATATCCGCTGATCTAAATTTATAGGAAAATACCTTATGATACAATGCAATAAAATATCAATACAACCTGGAATCACTTTTCTTGTAACCTTGACGCAGATAAAATTTCATTATTGCTGTTATTATTACTATCCTGATAAAAATAATTATGATATGCAATTAATAATAATAAGATGCAGCTTAATACCGCTATACAGCTCAACCAGAAGTCAATTATTATATACTGCAATGTTAAGGTACTATGCAATAAAATGTGAAAAAATTGACCTGAGCACCCGACGTTGACTACAATTGATGCTGGCTTCTTCAAGCTAAACATTATTTCATGTAAAGCTTGCTTCAGATAGAATTGGAACAAAAACAATTGCCTGTATTTCAGTTATTTATTATTGAATTCAAGATCTTTTTTTATACAAATGTAGCGTTTTCTTCATACTTTTAAGAAAAAATACGGATAAAATTATTCGTCACGGTTTCGAAGGAATTCTCGAATTTTTCCTGTAACACGGCTCATTAGGCGGCGCACACCTTCTTCGTCCATCGTTTTAGCTATCTTATTCCACCAGGTCTTCATCTGATTGATGTCTTTGACAACCTTTCCCTTTGCCTTGAGTCTCCTCTTCATGATTGCCCAGTATTTCTCAATAGGGCGGAACTGGGGGCAGTTGGGTGGGTTAAGGTTTTTCGGAACAACCTGGACCCCTTTCTCTGCATACCATTCTTGAACGACTTTGCTGTAATGACAGCTTGCCAAATCTGGCCAAAACATTACGGGATGGTCGTGGGATCGAATGAACGGCAAAATTCGTTTTTGGAGACACTCTTTTTGGTATAGTTCCGACGTCATTGTCTTATTTGTAATGAAAACTTTCGTTTTTTTGCCACAGCTGCAAATGCCCTGCCAAATCATGAATTTTCGTGCAAATTTGTCGGCAAAAACAAATTTAAATTTGGCTGGAACATCCCTCCGAGCCGTTGCCAAGTAAAATGTTTGACCTGGGATTTTCCCGAAGTCAGCCTTGACATAGGTTTCATCGTCCATCAGAAGACACCCGTCGAACTTGGTCAGCACCTGGTCGTATAGCTTCCGAGCACGGATTTTGGCCACACTATTCTGTTTTATGGTCCGATTTGGCTGTTTGCTAGCTCGATACGACTTGATTCATTCCCGGAGTCGAGTTCTCCTCACGGTACTATGGGCAGCACCGAATTTTCTGGCCAAATCACGGTCCGACAGATTGGGATTCCTCTTAATCGTCTTCAAAATCTTACCACGCAGTTTCCGGTCGACAGTTCCACTCCGACGATTGGCTTGAGGCTTCCGAATCGTCGTCAATGTTTCCTTATACCGTTTGATAACGCGCCATACGGTATTTCTGGGCAATTTCAGCTGTTTAGCTAGCCTAGATGCAGACCACAATGGATTCTCCAAATAACTGTGCACAATTTTTTCCCTTCTTTCGGCTTCCATGTTGATTGTTTACAAAGTACAGTCGATTTGCGGAATGTCAAAAATACATACGTGAAGCTGACAAAATTCCCGACACGTGGGCGCCAAGAACTTCCAAATCCGTCCACCAGGAACGCCACAATATGAGCAAAAGTTTGTTCCAATTCTAAATGAAGCAAGCCTTATGTGAAAACTTGTACAGTCATCGCCAAAATAAAGTGCCCACTCTCCTCATGAACACGCTTCATCTATGAAGTCATTGAAAAACTCATTATATCGTATTCATATATTTTTTTAAGCATGATAATATTATTATTATAAAGATGCATGTGTATTTTTGCAATGGATAATACACATTTTTGCAAAATTATTTTTTGAACCATACGTGGTGTAAATTTGGTGTGTCATAATAAAGTGCCCAATTGAAAATATATTATGTGAATGTAATGTTTACATCCAAACGCCTCTCGTATTCAATTTTTTTGACGTTTCCAAGTGTTTGTTGATCTTCTTACGGATTTCAGTTGTCGGTCAGAAAGATTCAGTGCGAGTTATCTAAATAACCATGGATAATACGGTGGCAAGCAAAACTATTCCCTTGCAGATCCGAAAATGTGTTATTCGTGACATCGATAAAGGTGAATCGCATCGCAAGATTGGTGAAAAGTATGGATACAGCAAAGACGCGGTTACCAAACTCTTCGCAAATTACAAAACCTATGGTTCAGTAGCTGATCGCCCAGGAAGGGGAAGGAAACGTAGAACAGATTCCCGAACAGATGCGAGAATCATTCGAGAAATTAAGAAAAATCCGAAGGTTACCCTCAGGGCGATCAAGGAAGTGATTCAACAACCGATCTCGGACAGTACTCTACGCAGAAGGATCGCTGAACACGGTATGAAAAGCAGGTTTTGTAAGAAGTTGCCTTTTATTAGCAAAGTCAAGAAAGCGATACGACTCCAATTTGCTCGGGAACATGCTGATAAACCTTTAAAATATTGGAAGACTGTTTTGTGGACTGATGAGTCCAAATTTGAGTAGTTCAACTGCAAAAACGAGCTTGTGTATGGCGTAGACCTGGAGAGGCGCTTCATGATCGACATATCCAGGGCACAGTTAAGCATGGGTAGAGAACGTGATGGTGTGGGGGTATTTTTCTTGGGCGGGTGTTGGTGCTTTGGTAAAAATCGATGGTATTATGACAGCGGATTCCTACATCGACATATTGCGTGAGAATTTGGAGGTTTCGTTGGTTAAACTGGGCTGGAAAACATTTTTTGTGTTCCAGCAAGATAATGACCCAAAACATACCGCGAAGAAGTCAAAGGCATTCTTCCGTTCTTGCCGTATTAAACCTATGGAATGGCCCCCACAGAGTCCAGATCTGAACCCAATAGAGAATCTGTGGGCCATCTTGAATTCACGAGTTGATAAGACAGGAGTTACCAACAAACATAACTATTTTCAAGCTCTTGAGAACGCCTGGGAAGATCTTGACCCACAACACCTGAAGAATCTGGTGGAGAGTATGCCGAAACGTTTGCAAAAACTGTTGAAGGCCAGGGAGGACACATCAACTACTGATCACTCAACAGACTGGATCTACAACTTGTTTTTTTTTTAAAGAAAATAAGAAGTGGGCACTTTATTTTGACATGCATAATTCTACTATAGTTTGATCTTTCTTGAAGAAAAAATGAATTTGCAGGACAAGTGTTTTTTTATGTACCAGACAAGAAAAGAACATAATCAATATGCCATCAAAACAACAAAACTTAGAATCTTTCACTTATTTTACAGTTTGCTGCACAAAAAGGAGAAACTGGGGTAGGTGGTCACTTTTTTCTGGCGGTGACTGTTTGTATGAAATTAATAATATCTATGAATAAATATGTTTGAGAATATTTTAATACGTAAAACGCAAATACATTTACTTGTACATAACAGTCGAGATTCTACGTATGAAAAATATTATATGATTATTAATAATATACAATGATATGATGGAAATAATACAATGCTTCAATGAAAAACTGAATAATATCTTTTGTTTTAATATACAACATGTATGTACAAAATACATCTGACATTCACTGGTTCGTCACTGAAAAGAAAAATTAGGTATAAAGGGTTTGTTTCAATATTCTGAAATCTCTCAATGTTAGATTCGCCCTAATGAAAAAAAACCCGAGAATTTACAAAAAAAAAATGGATTCATGTAGGGAAAAACAATCGGATCTTGCATCTTGACGGATTTACAAACATGGAAAGCACACGGAAGCAATCGCATTTGAAATTGAGCAGACGGTTTGTGTACAGGGCCACAAACCGTTTCAAGTATACTGTGTACCCACAGCCTCTGTCTCATTGGTGGGTGTAGATGAAACCGTGCTCGCGGCCTCCGCTGCGTCGGGGGGCGTGTATGGGGGGAGGCGCCGTAGGAAACGTGCAAAGCATCGAGATAAAAGGGGAAAAGGGCATAGCAAAAAACGCCACAACCGCACCCATGGTTAAGTGACAGGGGGAAGGAATGGATCCACCCCAGGGGCGTGGAACCCACCAACCAATAGGAAATGACCCGATTGGGTGGGTGGGAACGCGGCGGAGTGAAATTCCACTTAACGCAGATATTGTCTGGCCACGGCTGTTTTAGACAATACCTGCATAAATATGGGCATGCACAGTCCTCCGCATGCAGTGAGTGCGCGGGAGTCGAAGAAACTGCAGAACATGTGTTTTTCGCATGTCCTCGCTTCGACGGCGCGAGATCCGGCATGATGGCCGTATGTGGTCACGACACGACTCCGGATAATTTGGTCCAGAGGATGTGTCAAGACCGGGACGTCTGGGACGCGGTATGCGTAGCAGCCTCCCAAATCGTCCTTGATCTCCAACAAAAATGGCGAAACGACCAAAGGCAGGTCGCAGGGACCACCTAACTACTAAAGCCCTAAGTAGTTAGACACAGTGGGTGCTTAACGTACGATAGCCCCTCCCCCAAGTAATACCGAAAGGTGCTTCCGGGGAGGGACCAGGGCTAAAGGCACGGGTGGGTTTTTAGTGGGTCGAGGAGTTGGCACCCTCATCCCCACACCCTGAGTTCTTCAGGTGTCTGGTTGCAGATTTTCCATCCCGTCTTAAAAAAAAAAAAAAAAAAAAAAAAAAAA
>JAHHFK020005642.1:0-58277 GCA_024533555.2 Aedes koreicus | reverse complement strand
CCCCCACAACATGACAGATTAACTTAGTTTCGTGTAACCACTTGCAAATCGTATATGTCGCCCCGCAACGTAAACATTGAGTTCGTCCCTGGTAGATGCACCGATGTTTCTATTCGGAGGAGTATGTTTTTGTTGCGTCATGAGTGGTTGCAAAACAACAAGCAAGCGTAGCATATCAAAAGAGTCTATTTTTATATTCATGATATAATTTCAGTTATAAGTAATTTAAATATTGAAATAAATATTTCACGCGGCTTCCTCCGAGCAAAAGTACAACCGCAGCGTTTCGAAAGTGTTACACCGCGTTGTATTTTGTAACCAAAACGTCGCGCGGTGTATTGTATCCAATGAATCTGAGATTAATTGAAAGTTATTGATTGGCCATAGAAACCGTTTAAACAGTGATTTTTTTTCTGCTCTTTTTACTGAGGTACTTCATGAAAAAGATTAACATTTACGTTGGGAGGAAGCGTATGTCAAAATTCAAACATAAATTTACTATTTTTTTTACGTGAGGGAGAGCGGAAGTTGAAAATGGCATAGAATTGATACAGAATTTCAATTAAATGTATAGGAGATATGTCGAAGAACTCCAGGAACTGAGTGAAATAACCTACTACAGATTCAATCAGGATCACCTGGAAACCTTTTTTTTGCTGCGATCAGGGCAAAAGTGGGTAACAACAACAATCCAACCACTGTGCAGTTTACAGCAGCATATGTACAAAAGGTTGATTGTGAATAACAATGTCACTTTATCGGCTTATGCTATTTGCCAAAACTTCAATGAACTGAAAATGCTTCATGCTAAAGAAAATTCTGCGTTCTACCTTGAATTAGTGAAGAACTCATTAACCATTGGATACGATGACGAAAATACAGGTGATGACGAGAATTTTGCTGAAATGGTCGGGAATTCTCAAACGGATGATGAGTTTTTCACTCAATCCGAATTCCGCTACTCACGTTCAGAAACAACTAGTTGGAAAACTAAAGTGTGAGCAATGCTTGCTACAGATCATTCGGGATCTCGGGTCCTTCCTTAGCTCAGTCGGTAAAAGCACAGCTACAGAGCAACACCATGCTGGAGGTGGCTGGGTTCGATTCCAGGTCTGGTCTAGGTATTTTTCGTAAAGAAACATTTCTCGACTCCCTGGGCATAGGGTATGATTGTACTTGCCACACAATCGTACAAATGCGAAAATGGTACTTGGCATCTAAAGCTCTCAATTTATATAAACCAACAATTGAACTAAAGCAAAATGCTGAAGAAAAAAAAGGTCATTCAGGATGCCGAATACTTGATAAATTCAACATTGCCAAGTATTATGCGAAGCTGGAAAACAGGATCGTCATGACAATTTACAACGCCCAGCAGCTTGTTTTCATGCAACTATCACGGCACATTTTAAATCAAGATTTAGTGAATAACCATCGCATCATCATGATAAATTTGTGCATTGATTTTTATCTAAAGTTGCGACTGGAACAATGTGCTAAAAAATGTGGTAAAGCAAAGCACACACTCCGCAAAAAGCTTATTAATTTGATTCTTTTCCGGGGTGAATAGCGATTTACCTTAACAGTCATAAACGTTGTTTACCGTAGAGAAATATATAATAACATAAAATAAATACAATAATGTAAAATCTATTAAAAAGAATGAAATTATTTCCTATGCTTAAAAAAATACATGAAGGAACTCGATTCTGTCGAAATCCGGAAAACCTACTAGCGAAAATCGATCATTCTGATGCATGATAACGGAGATATTACGATGAATGGCGCATCACTTTGTGAATCCAGTGAAATACCTCCTACTTAAGGTATCTCATATAGTTCTCGAGACAAATCGATTTTCGGAAGTAGATTTTCCAGATTTTGACTGGTACCAGTATATCTTGTTTATAAATACCTAGTTCGAAAAAGAACGAATGGTGAGCTCTGCAACACTTAATGAAAAACCACTGACATGACTTAATTTGTTACGTGGAATATCAATGACCTTACATTTTACAAAAAAAATAAAATAGGCTCTACACAAATAACTTTAAATTAATTGTTTGGCAAACAATCTAATAATCGCTTTTACCTTCCAAACGTTATTTCACTTTCAGAAATATTCAAACGGCTAACAAACAAATGTTCAAAAATAATGGACTTCATGTTTGAACGATCCCTTGAAAGTCTTGCGCAATTGATGATTGACCGTTCTCCTTAGGAAACGCTAATCGGCTTCCGACCTTTTTAGAAGATACGCTAGATTTCTTTTCGGTTTGACACGTTTGACAGTACCACCGGACCAATTTTTTGAGTTTCAGTGACAATGTACTAGAAGTGTCATGATGTTCCCGGGTTGGTATTTCCCGACTTTTTCCCGCATATTTCCCGATGATTTTGGATTCCCGCATTTTTACCGCATTTCCCGATTTTCCCGAGTCTGTGGCCACCCTGCAAAGAATGGAAAATTATATGATATGATTTACAGGTCGCACCCCCTCACATCGCTATTGTCAAAATGACAACATTGCCCAGGCTACGCCAACCAGCGTCTCCATGTTTCAGCTGACAGTCTTTTGTGATCATATAACTCGTGGAGGCGTGAGGTAGGAACTTGTGAGGACCAGAGGTATTCATCTCCCGTCGGTAGTTACTCAAATACGTTTTGGGTATTTTCGTAACTTGTCCGGGGTTGAGATTCGAACTCGTGACTTTGGCGTGAGAGGTATGGATGTTAACCAATTTAAATTATTTCCCGCATGAACTAGCAACAATCAATAGAAAATTTGCTATTTAAAATGGGTTCACTGGTTTAGAACGCTATTGATCCCAGGTACAACTTGCACCTTGTAATACACACACGATAGGATAAGATTACCGAAAATAAGTAGAAAATAAGAAGAATGATTAGCTTATCTTGACAGATACGCGTATTTCGTCTACAATGTGCAGACTTCTTCAGTGTCGTGTACTAATACTCGACTAATACACTAATACACGACACTAATGCTAATACACGGCACTGAAGAAGTCTGCACATTGTAGACGAAATACGCGTATCTGTCAAGATAAGCAATAAAGGTAGTTGGAATTAAATGGAAATTACTAATCATCCTTCTAATTTTTTAGTTACAGGTATTCCACTAAACAGCTCACTTTCTCCATAATTTAACCGAAAATAAGGTTTTCATTTAACCGAAAAAACCTTAAGTATAGGTATAAATTACCGAAAGAAAACGTGTGATTTTGCTTATTTTTGGAGTAAAGTGGATTTGCAAATTTTATCGTTAATTGTTACCTAAATTTGGTTTAAAATGCTATCATTGGGCTGCAAGCAATTTCGGTAATAAGAACCTTAAAAAAATAAGTAATTATTAACGTTTTTTCCTACTTTCCAACAATACCGAATTTCCGGTAATCCATGTTTATCGATAATTTCAGTATGTGCACTTTTGTGCGTTTTTCGGTATTTTTTACCGACTTTTCTTTGCGTGTTCTTGCGCTTTTCGGTACTAGAATTTTTGTTTTTGTTATGATTCGCTGCGTTATTTTGACAGAATATTTGAGTGTTGTTCGTTGTGAGATATTTTTAGGGGTGATTCATAACGCTTGGGACCGATGTGCTGATGATACTTCCTGAGGCAAAAAACTCTATCCATTTTCTTCTTAATATGCCGCCCCTGATATAAGGATATTGAATCAACGGTACATGCATTGAAGTAATATTCAGTTACCGTGTATTTAGCTTTTCAACAGGTTACGCCTAAAGGTATATTACTGCCACCTTTGCTTCTATCGTTACAACCGTTATTAGAGAACAGCGGAATAATCATTACGGCGTAACCTGAAGTGTCAGTATACAGCAAGTCCTCTACAGTACGGTGGGTAGTAATATTCATCCACCCTGGTTGCTCGGGTGTCTTGCAGCCAATTACGCTTATTTACGATATGTTACTAGTTTACCATATACAACACACACAAACATCACGCACGGACACGAACCAGCATCGTGAACACCACCCGATTGCTTGTTATATTTGACTCTTTTTTATTTTACACCAGCAATGATAGCAACCCAAATAAAGATTCAGTTTATTCAATTTCAATTAAGGTGAATTGCTGCTCCGTGTATTTTTTTATCTCTCTCGCAAATTTACCTCGCTATTTCAAATTGATAAATCTCGATTGTTAGTGAATGCACATCGAATCGAACTACATCAGATTGCTCGCAGCAAGAAAGCATACAAACTGATGTTTTTAGATATCCAATATCTAGTACAGATTCTGAGTTATATCAATTCTAAATTTTGAGGTAATGGGTGCCGTCGAGAATGCTTACTTAAAATAAACAACTATATGTTTTGGCAAATTTGTGGCAAATAACCAATTTTTTGCTACAGATGATTTAAAATTTATTTAACTTTTGCATTTGATCACTTTTTTTCGATTCTAACTTCTGTTCCAATTGACAATTGACTCCAACGAAAGCCATCTGGTGGTGAATGGATGCAGAACTTTTAAAGGTTTCAATTCCAAGATACTTTGCATCATCTGTAATTCCTTGGATTGTTTCCATTGTACCTGGAACGGATCTACTGTTCCAGCTACAATGTCAGCTTTTCGTATGCGTAGATTGCACAAGGAGCCAGAACACTTGATAATTATAAAATGGGGACAATCACGTTTTAGCAGCTTCTGGACGGATCGGTCAGAACTCATTATTACCGATGCTCCATCTGATCCAAAGCTCATTAAAGATAACAAAAAATCACGTTCGAAACAATTATGCTTTGAATAGCAAAAGTAACCATCGAGAAAATTATTCTAACTTTCCAAAATTCCTCTGAGTGAATGCATGAAAATGCTTCTAAATGGGAAGAACAGTATTTTTTGTAGAAATCTCTGTAGGAAATTTTCTTAAGGATCATTGAGAAAAATACTTCTCCAGCGGAATACTTGAAGAAATTATTGAAGTATTTTTTGGAGAACTATATGTTAGAATGCCTTCGGACATTATAGACAAAATTTGTAAAAATTATTTTACAAAACTAGATTTTTTGAAATTCTGAATTAAATAAATGAGACTATGGAATTCATGCAAAACATTCTTCTTAGATTTTTCCAAACAAATCAAGATTTTCTCCAATATTTGTCTTATAGTTTTTGTGTAGTTCTTTCAGGTGTCCTCCAGAGATTCCTTTAGAATCACAAAACTGTACAAGTTCAGGGATTCCTCCGAAAAAATCACCACAAGAATATTTCGAAATACTGCCGATGAGATGCCAGAAGAAACTCCTGAAAAAATCCCTAGAGGAATGCCAGAAGGAATATCTCAAGGAATGTTTGAGAACTTTTCATGGAATCTTTGAGAAATTCTACAAAAACAAATTAAAAGATTATCTTAAAAAATTTATGAAGAAATCATTTTGAGGCACACGCACAAACTGTCACTTTAGTTTGCCCCTAAAAATTTAGCTCACATCGAAGAACCTTTCATATATTCTGTTAAATTAACAACGCGAATCAATGCAAAAACAAAGATTCTTGTACAGGAAAGCGGAAGGTGTCAGGTGCCAATTTTAAATCGCTAGTTTCCTATTGGTTATTGGTGTCGGTGTCAATTGTTTTCTTTTCCTTCATGGGCCTTAACCAACGCAACGAAAGTAGAATTGGTAAAAAGTTGGATCTTGAAATGTACACATATTATAAATTTGAGGTTTTTAAGTCGACAAGCAATTCTCAAAAATCTAAAAAATTTCGGTTTATCTCAAAAATCTGTTATCTTTACACACAGATATCTGTATGAAAAAAATGAAAAAAATCTGTGTCAATCTAGATAAATCTGTGCATGTGGCAACCCTGACCACCATGTGGCTGTAATTTAGCATTTTAGTTTCGTGCTTATAGATGAACCCCGCAACGCAATGGACGCGACACGAGTGTACAATCTCGTGTTTTGCTTTTGACACCGTGTTTGATTTTTGGTAAAATACCCGAGCCAAGTGGTTACGATCACAAGAAAGCTCTCAACATACATCACCCAGTATGACACTGGTTATCACGGATAGAGCAATGCTCGTCGGATGATTTCAAAAATTTCATAATTTTACTTACAGATTTGTTTTCTTGGCTGTTGGGTGACGGGCGCATAAGTTGATTGAGTTTAACAAGCACGGCACGGGTAGAAATAAAATAAATTAACCACGCGTGTATTCCGCCGCATTTCGGAAACAAATTTGACTGTCCTTAATTTTTTTTCCATATTGATATGTCAACGAGGCAATATTACTGAATATTTGTGAAAAAGGTGGAAACATATTTACCTCGAGTTTTAAGCATAGGCCGAATCCTAGATCCATAGACCAACATTAGAGCACATTCCCCTACTCAAATTTCGTACAACAAGTTATTTTGGAATAATAAATTATATATAAAAAAAAAAATTTATATACGTACTTTCGGGGTGAAATTGACCACCTCCAATATAATGTTTATAGACACTGGAGAATGTTTTCTTACTTAATTCAAGGTCTCTAAGCCAGTGCCGTAGAGTTATTTCGACTCAGTTGGATTAATATAGCAAACAACTTGTTTAGGAAACTGAGTTTTGAAATATGGTATTATACACTGATAAAAAAGCAATGATAATATCTATGTGTCCCATCTATGATTTTTTGCAATATAATCAACAAATGAGAGTTATTTGAAACATAAAATATTTCTATTCATAAAAAATAATAATAATTATGGCCACCCATACTTTTCATTTATATAAAATACATGTGTTTTTCACAGGAAGTTCTTTTTATGTGTAGATAAATAAATATGTGAAATTTTACATGTTTTTTCCCCGTATAAATATTATATAAAAAAATAAAAAAAGATCTAAACAAAATTTCCACTTTTGTTTAACACAGCAGAGTCCCCACACTGAAACCACAACCGTTATATATTCATTCTCATATAAAAATTATTTACAGTGGTAAATATCTTTAAAATACTTCGATATTAAAAATAGAGTAATACAAAGAGAGAATTATGAGACAAACATATGAAAATAATCAAGGACGAAAAATGCATCAAACATGATAGGGTACGGGACGGGTTTTAAGCAGTTTATGCAGCACCTGGGACATTTGATGAAGCTGTATGTAATCTATAATTAGAACTGCCAATATTTAGACGTTAATCCCTCTGCTTACGTCTGGTCTATCGGAACATACCTTCAGCAACGAGCATTAGGCTCAGAAAATTTCATAGCCATGGAATAAAGTTCCCAATTGCAGGGACTTTTTGAAAGCAAGCGGATTGATTTCTGATCAAGAAAATGTTTTCTTCAGCTCCTCAATCTGTACATAAACTAACAATATTGTATGAGTGCGATTCTGTGCATGTGTGCGAAGGCAAACTGAAATAGACCAGTTCACGATTTGCTGCAAACGTCAATTTCCTCAACCCGCTCCTTCGTTTTACCCATCCGCTCTCGAAAACAATCAACCAAAACATGTCGATTGCTACGATCACAAACTCGTCTACTAGCAGGTTATGAGACAGACCTAAACGACCAAACTTTTAGTTTGTCATTGATCTTAAGATTGGCAATGCGTACTTCTTATTTCATTTGCTCTCTCGCAAATGTTAGCCAAAGCGACTGTGACGACAAGCGGGATGCTTCGTTTAAAAACAAACAAATGTAAGAGACAGCAGGCTTCACGATACAATACCAGGGCGCTATATCCATGGTGAACAGAGAAGAGAGGAAACATGGGCTCTCTCAAAAGCAACAGTGATGCCATAGCTGCCGCTCAACAGCGAAGCATTATTTATCAAAGTATCTTGGAATTGAAACCTTTAAAAGTTCTGCATCCATTCACCACCAGATGGCATCGTTGAGTACTATTGGACAGCTCCGAAACATATTTTTTAATGCATATGATAGTGCCAGATGATGGACAATATAATCATAGCTCATAGATCATATATCAACCTCAAATGACTGGAAGAAACATGAAAAAATAGTGATTTCAGATTATCTAAATATGAAATAAATTTAGCCTAAATGTGAGAGAGAGCTGATGAAGACAGGCCCTCCGGTACACGCGATCAAATGCAAAATGCACAAAGGCAAAATTTTAGCGAACTTCTTCAGCAGAAAAGAAACCGATGGTTTTCTAGATGATGTATTTTAAATCTTCAAAATGACAATAATTAATTGGAAATCAATCTTGATTTACACATCAAATCTTTAGCCCGATAGATAGAGCTTATGATCGTATAATTAAAAGTGAAATAATTTGGAAAATTAAGGTAGAATTTTTTTCGAAATAAATTCGACTCGAACGGAATACAGAATAAGGGTGATTATTTATCGATTTATAGCTATACACTTCCGTTAGATTCTCGATTTATATAACATATTGATCGCCATGACTTCACTCGTTGAGCTGAACAGATTTTTTCACTATTTTCTAGTTAGCTAAATTTGACAAAATTGCACCAATGTACTATTGTAATGTTTCTACGATACACAGATAATAGTCTCGCGTTATAATATAACCACAGACAAACAGACGTAACACTACAAACAAATTGCCTTATAATACATCGTCATAAATTTAAATTTAGATACGTTAAAACACTAACGCCATCTGACGGCCGTTCTGCCCATTTCAGAGTCAACCATGTTTGATGGTCTTGCCTGCCGTAACCGCTGCCAACGCGCCGCCCATGAAACACACGCACACTACTTCAGGCTCGCTTGACTGTCAATCGTTTGTTTTGAAGCAAGCGAAGCAGTTTCGTAGAAAAGTGAAAA
The DNA here is from genome assembly GCA_024533555.2 of Aedes koreicus. Taxonomy (NCBI): domain Eukaryota; kingdom Metazoa; phylum Arthropoda; class Insecta; order Diptera; family Culicidae; genus Aedes; species Aedes koreicus. The sequence goes on along the minus strand of JAHHFK020005642.1, from coordinate 49,462 downwards.
TTAGTGGACGCTTGCTCCTACGTTACATCCTCAATCAATTCATGATTGAACTGGCTGGCAAGGAACTCGATGTCTTGGAATTCAATTTCCGTTTCGTGGGATGGTTCACCACTCTGATAAAAAATTACCTCCAACGAACGATATCACAAATCCTCCAACCATTTATTAAATGGTTTGGATGATACCCCAAATAGGTCGATGCGAAAAATAACCATACGAAATTTATTAGGGCAGGCATCTCAGGAATAATGTGCGTAGCAGCAGGTTGCGATGGGATGGCATTGCCACGTAACCTAAACAATGATTCTATGTTCATAAAAGATAACAACTAAATTACTTTTTTGCTTACCCTTTCTCAGGCTTGTGACAGTTTTTATACACACTTAGAGAATTTTACAGTATTCGGTAATTTTTTACCGAACTTTCAACAGCTGAACGTTCGATAATTCGATTTAACGGATTGCGGTAAAATTTGACAAGTTCCGGTATTTTTTATACCGGAATGCTGTAAAATTTCACCGAAATCCGTTAAATCGAATTATCGAACCTTCAGCTGTTGAAAGTTCGGTAAAAAATTACCGCATGCTGTAAAATTTTCTAAGTGTGTAAGCTGTCGAGTTGAAATGGCCGGATCATAGTTTCCGCCTTTTGTCCGCCTCCATCAAACTCCACCACAAGCTCCTTTGACTGGCAAAATTTCACCCACTGCGCGTATCTACTTGATGTCAAAATTAAATTCCATGTGATGGTGGTAATATTAATGTCAATAAATTTCATACCTTTCCACGTCGCGGGGAAAACTACAGAAGCACTTCCCGCAGTTTTTACCCTCCCGATTAGAGCAAAATAAAAATTCATATTCGCGTTCCATGTTTAGATGAATAAAAAAACAAAACATTTCCGAACACACTCACACTTGCAAGCGATGCTAGTGCAAGGAAATCACTCAGCAGGTAAATGTCATAATTTTCGATGCGAGCGCTGTGAGTGGTGACTTGGCCAACTATTTGTACTCAAATTAATCGTTTTTTTTAGGTGGACGATGGGCATCAATTAGAGTGTTACGTCTGTTTGTCTGTGATATAACTGTTCATATAGAAAAATGGACAATAATTACCCACAATAACCATAGACCCAAAAGGTGGTCTGATTGTTTTGTCGTAAGCGGTGTCTGTGGGGCTTATTATGGTTTTCACCTTCACTATAACTTTCACTTCACTTTTTTTATGCTATTACCGTGATCAAAAATGAACTCCGTGAGGTGGAAGTGATAGGGAAGTGAAAATCGTAGTAGCCCTCAGAAAATCTACGGTTTGCGTCACTTTTTTCGGTGGCGTGATGGTGCCGTAGAAACCATAACACCGAATTCATTCGAATCGTCACCTCGGATGAACTCTTTCATATTTTTTCACTTGGTTGACATTCGTAATAAGGTTTTTTGTTTTCACTTCATTTTCACCGTGACGTGAAAACCGTAATAAGCCCCTGTAACAGATGAAAATTCAGGTTACTCTAGACTACAGCCGAAATTTCAGCTGAATTGGTTTACGGGAAAATAAAAGACTAGCCGACAAACATGAACAATTTGAATGGAAATCGCGGTTTGCTCTTATAGTATTGACCGTCACTGTAACTAGGTGAATGTCATTTGCATCTCCAGTCATTAACGAGTTACAATAAATACTGAAATCGACCGCTGCCTATTAGGCTGTGGTAAGGGACAATACCCTACTTCCTGTTGCTCTCTTCAATGCCTGGGACAGACATACAGCGTACAGCGTTGTACGAACTTTTAAATATTTTATTCCAGCACTAAAAAACAGGTACTAGACTAAAGGAGTACAACGTTGTACGTTGTATGTCTGTCCCAGGCACAAGACTAAATGTTCATACAATTTCAGATTAAATACTGCCAAGCCCTTACAATTTGAAGTCGGTCACCTCCTACACATGTGACTGCCATCGATTAATTGCAAAAAGGTCATCGAAGTTTGAGATTGACCAGTGGAAGCGCTGACAATTACAATTCGTGACATGTTAATTGATTTTTATCCTTTAGAAACGAACCAGCCACCGGCTGAAAGTCTCCCTAATAAAGACAAAACAAACAACTCGTTTTTCTTTCATCGATTCGCGACTGATGTAAACAGTACTGTAATTTCCTCAACTTTCCTAGGCAGTGCATTATGCGTACTTTTCATACAATATACTGCCGTGAAACACATATCAGTCCCATATGGAAAATCAACGAATGGAGAAAACAGCAAGTTGTGATGATGTATTTCGTAATACACTTTGTTTCGCATGATGTATTCCTTTCCACGCTGTAATATGAATTATGGTGTGTTCAACACACTGAGAAAAAAGATTGGTAAACGCAAACAAATTCTAGTTTCATTTAACTGGAATTTCACGTTGAATTGGGCACAAACATCATATTAGTTTGATTTGACTTCCTACGGTGGTTAAAACAAACTAAAATTTTGAGTTATTGCTTCGGGAATTAAGCAGTTAAGTTTAACTGACATCCGTTTGAATTTACTATTATGTTGGTTGTTCCATTCGGACAGCTACGAAAACAAACAGATTTATTAGTTGGTTCTACCAACGCTCATGGTTTGTTTCAAACAAATTTTAGTATGATTTAAACTGAATTGCTGTTTGAAACAAACGAACGAAAACGGTTGAAACAATAAACATTTCCGTTCACCGACATTTCTTTTGTAATACTTTCAGTACTATTTATTTTAATAAAAGGCTAACAAACATTAGAAAAGCGCACATTAACATTTATAGACCTCTCTCAGTTTAAAAGAAATCTACATATGTTACTACGAGCCTTTATACTATTTTCAGGTTTTCACTAAATTAAAACATACGCAAAAAGAGCATGCAGCGGGACCGGACGGAAAATGGAATAACCCAAAAAATAGTTTGTTTAAAATTAAACTTTAAGTTGTTTTTTCTCCAAACAATATATCAGTTTGATTTATCCGCTGCTTTGGTTGAATCAATCTAAAATTTTAGTTTGTTTCCCTGAGTCAACGCAACCTGTGTTTTGGTAATAATAAACCTCTTGCAAGGTGGAAACCGAGGGGCACGCAGAGATCTGTATGGAGTGCGTTGTACTCAAAATATTCTTGGACTTCTTGGTACTGAACAGAAATTTAAAGGTACTTTGGAAGTATTTCTAGCACTCTAGAATAATTTATGAGGAATCATAGAACTCAAAAGTATTTCTAGATTATTCAAAATACTGAATAGTGTTTAAAAGGAATATAAAGTACTCAGACGTGTTAAATGTGTACTAAAAGTATTTGATAGAATTAGAAGAGTATTTAAAGTACTTAAAAGTACCTCAAATAATTTAATGAGTAATGAAAGTACTCAAAAAAAATAGATAAGTATATCAAGTACCTGAAATTGATTGATTGATTTCCTTATTAAATAGACAGAGTACTTGTAATTTATAAGTAATTTATCAATTTATCATTATATGACATTTCGTTTGGTACGCATTGCAATAACATTCTTCTTTGGTAATCATAAAAGTTAGCGTCAACGAGTTAATTATAATATCTTTGGCCAACTAAACTCTTTTTTTTTGTTTTCCGCTTTACTGCCGTTATACGCATAACTGTCCCATGTTCTATGGGATTCCCTATATACATGGGACAGTTATGCTTATAACGGCAGTTTATACCTATATAAAAAAGTGAAAAAAATTATAATTTTGGGGCATAATAGTACTTTCCTGTAAATAAGGATATTATTGATTTGCGCTAACTCTACTTAGCAAAGTCATTGCAAAAGGTGTTGGGGCCTTTCCTACTATTGCTCTTGAATTTGAATACAGTTATTTATTATGTCAGGACGACTATTGTTATAAAAAGATATGTAAAACAAGTAATCTATTTAATAAATTCCACTATTTCTATTAAAAATACATTCACCCAAATCCCAATTGTTGGGTTTAATGTACTAAAGCCGATTCGAAATGAATAGGAGTTTTATGAATATGTAATAAAAATGCATAAACTTCTACACGCAAAAAAATACGCAGTTATACCAATACAAAAGAGGAATCAATTCAACTAAAATTTTGGTTTGAATTTGGACCAATAAAACTGATGAACTAATTCAACAAAACCTTTGAGTTGAAATAAAACATCATGCTTTATAGAATTGAACACCGTGTTTTATTATTCAAAACAAAATGTGTTCTAAAATCAACTAAACGCATTTGTTGAAATAATAAGCTTTGATGAACTAATATAATAAAACCATTTAATTGAAATAAAACTTCATGCTTTATAGACCTGAAAGTCGTATTTTATTGTTTTTTCAACAATTACCGCACCATATTCCCCCAGCAGAACGGCGTTTCGGAACGCAATAATCGGACTTTGCAGGAGTTGGCATCGTGCATGTGGTTGGATGCTGGACTCGGGAAGAAATGGGGGGGAGGAAGACATAAAAGAAGCTTATTTGCAAAAAAAAATTCCCCCGGGGGTTTTGTGGTTTTTCCATTTATCTGCAAAGAGAATAACTCGTCTGTTTTACAAATTATAATATATTGATGATGATGATGATGTAATACTACCATCTATTGCAGCAAGGAAACTTTCCATAGCAGTGGAATAATCTGAAAAACGATTTGATCAGGATTCTATTATTGTTTGTGATCATCAAGCTCCTGTATGAAGGGCCAAAAACGTTTGGGCGGGCCCGTAAGCAGAGACACTTACGCGAAACCCGCGAATATAGGGAAGAGAATCTCCTTCCAAAAGCAAGTTCACACTCACAGCACTAGAATCGAGCCCTCGATTGACAGAATAAACCCAATAGATGGGGTCGAAGAGCCCGCCCTCGTTCCACGAAATGTTAACAATAGGGAGGAGGCAGTCCCATGCTCCCTATCCAAATCGTTTTACTTGGGTGCCCTGATGGTCCCTCCCTTTCCCCGTTATATGTTATTTAATATATAATATATTTTGTACACAACAAATTAAGATACCATTATAGACAATAATGCTAATTTATTCAAATTTCAAACTTGAATGGATTGTTACTGAAAAATAAATAAAAGTTAGATATGTATCATTATCCTAGTAGTCCTGGGAAAGCTGAAAACAGAATAGATCATTCGAAATATAAAAGATAAAATTTCAATAAAAGATATCATTTTATAAAACATTGTAATATTTGTAATATTTTTCTTTATACTGTTCTAGCAACATTTCAAAGATAGAGTGAACGAAGAGTCCGGTGGGATAATTTCTTAAAGAAATGGCTTATCTTACCATAATACCACAAACACAACATTAAAATATAATCCTACATTACGTATAAGCACATGCCAGTCTTTTATGAATATAGTAGTTGAAGTTCAGAAGTGCAATTTTAAACAAAATGCAATAAAATAAAATGAAAAGATGAGATACAAATTCCGCCTTTGATGCCTGGCATGTTGCTCCAGGCTCTTACATAGTTTTGGAATGCAAAGATGATTCCAAAGCGTGCTGAAATTTTTAATAAAATGAGAATAGAAAATATACAATATGATTTAAAGGTATAAGATCTTCGGTCGCACCCCCTCACTTCGCTATTGTCAGATTGACAACATTGCCCAGGCTACGCCAACCAGCGTCTCCATGTTTCAGCTGGCAGTCTTTTGTGATCATATGACTCGTGGAGGCGTGAGGTAGGAACTTGTGAGGACGAGAGGTCGGTCGCACCCTCCTTCGAAGTTGTCAACTCACCATTTGAAGAAAAACAAAAAAAAAAAAAATAAAAAAAAAAAAAAAAAAAAAAAAAAAAAAAAAATAAAAAAAAATAATAAATAATAAAAAATAAAAATATAATTTAATGAAAAAAAAAAAAAAAAAAAAATCAAAAATATTACTTCTTCCTCCCGTCGTTTCTCTGCTTTCTCCGCTATTTATTTTTTTATTTTTTCCTCAGTATTTTTCCTCCTTTTTTTTTCTTTTTCTTTCTTTCTGCTTGTTTTTTTTTAATTATATTTAATTATTATATCTTTTATTAATATTTATACTATTATTACCCCTGTTTCGGGTTTTTTTAAACCCCAATGATATTATATTCTCAACTGTCTCAGGTATTCAATGTAATCAACCGTACTTATTGGTACTGAAAGTACTAAAAAGGATTTCAAAATTATTTTAAGCACCGTTTGTGTATTTTAATGCACTTTGTAGCAAAGCATTTGAAGGTGTATTAAAAGTAATCAATCTGTGCTTATTGATACTAAAAAGTAATCAAAATGTATCAAATTGTACTCAAAGTATTTAAACAGTATCCAATACGTATTTTAAATTTATTTCGAGTACTTTTTGTATTTAAAGTAAAACGGGACGTAATTTTGAGAACTTTTTATTAGTTTCAAAGCATGTGTGTCGTACTCAAACGTTCTTGCGTGCCCCTCGGGAAAATCAACGAATGGAGAAAACAGCAAGTTGTGATGATATTTTTCGTAATACACTTCGTTTCGCATGATGTATGTATTTCTTTCCACCCTGTAATATGAATTATGGTGTGTTCAACACTTTTGTCTCAAGAAACTATTATCGTTTCAGATGAAAACCGAATTCATCGACTAGCGACAATCGATTTAACTGTCGATCCATACGTTGTACCTAATGTCGGAAGTAGCGCGCTGTATAGCGCATCAGATGCGCCATACAGCGCACTACTTCTGACATTAGGTATAACGTACAGAACGAGAATAAAATCGATTATCGCTAGTCGATCAATTCGGTTTTCAATTGAAGCCATAATACAAATTTATAACATTTCCTGTTACTGTATTACTCCCGCTTTTTTTTTTTTTTTTTATTTGACAGAGGAAGCTGGAATCCCACCCCCCCCCTTTGGTTTCCCATTTTTTAATTTTTCTATATCACAAGGACAAAATTTTTTACCGGGGCGGGAAAAAAAAAAAATATTCCATTTGTTTTTTTTTTTTAAAAAAATTTTAACGCCTCCTCCCTAAAACACCAACCCTTTTTTCTTCCCCCAATTTCGGCTTTACCCCTATTTAGGGGGGAATTGCCTCTCTTCCCTCAAATTTCCCTTCGATTTTTACGGATAGTCTCAGCTCACTTCAGGCTATTCGTTCAATGAGGCCGGCAAGGCACTCACCGTATTTCGTTAGCGAAATACGATCTCTTTGAGTGCCCTATCAAACAATTCTTACACCATCACCTTGGTTTGGGTCCCTTCTCATTGCTCCATTCCGGGTAATGAGAAAGCGGACTCACTTGCCAAGGTGGGCGCTATGACAGGCGATATTTATGATCGACAAATTGCCTTCAACGATTTTTTTGCTATTTTCCGTCAACAGGCCTTGATCAGCTGGCAACAAAAATGGGGTGCAGGGGATTTGGGCAGATGGTTACATTCCATTTTCCCACAGGTATCGAAAAAATCGTGGTTCAGAGGGTGGGATATTAGCCGGGATTTTATCAAGGTAATGTCACAGAGAACAGACATTGATGTCCATATACCTTTTTTGAAAAACGTGTGTAAAAGTCAATATGGGTAGCCGGTATAAAAAGCAGGTGCAGAGAAAAAACATACAAAACTTTTCAGGTTATGTGCTGGGCTTTTTATTGATAAATATTTACATGACAGTTATCGCACAACTGCAGCGCCGGCTACCAGGAGCATAACGACATACATTTGAAATGTCGGTTTAAAGTTTTACACAATTGGCAGACCGAAGATGAACGTCTGTTCTCTGTGGTAATGTGTCGTCTAATGTCCAATCACTACTCGTTAGGCTCTCATTTCTATCGAATAGGTATCTCAGGCACCAAGCAATGCGGTTGTGGTGCAGGTTATCAGGACATCAACCACGTTGTCTGGCATTGCCTCGATTACGAAATTGCCAGATCTGATCTTTGCGCATCCCTACGGGCCCGAGGGAAACCAGAGAAGGAAGATATCAGAGATGTGCTGGGTAAGCTGGACTTACTATATGGGGCTAATTTACAAGTTTTTGAAACAAATAGATGTATTCGTTTGATCCTCTCTTAGCTGTCGTTTTAACATGTCCACCTCGTCCCCTCCCCCGTAATACCGCTTCACCCTGACAAAATTAGCTGCATTTAATGCAGCATTTTAAATGGTAGCATAAGAGTTGTTGCTTGTTGTTGCTCAGTGATGGTTTAATCACAGGCGAATTGGTATTGTTGCCCATAATTAGTGCTTCCATATGCTTCACATGCTCTGAATTAGCATCTGGGATGTACATCTAGAACACTTTGGACGTGTCTCTGCCGTTCCGGTTCCGCTATCATAAGCGGAGCTTTACATGTAGCTTATTGTAATTCCAACTTAATGATTTGTTGATGAGGATATTTCCGGATTCGATCTGGCAAAGGCAAACATTGAACGGTTTTCATGTCGTGAAGAGGAAACATTAAAAAAAAAAACTTGCGGTATTTGTTCAACACCTAATCCATTTTGAAGCAAATTGACGAAAAACATCATCGAACTTCCGGAGGAGATCACAACACCATAGCAACGATGGATCCTGATTCGGATGGCCAAGAGAAAGAGGACCAAAAAAGAAATCCGGAGGTTGAATGCAAGAAAACGGCGTTTTGCACACAATGTAATTATGGAAGATAGTGGTCGTAGGAAGGGATTGTAACACACTGGTTTCCAAAGATGAGAGAATCGAAATGAATAAATCCTTTTGGTACCTGGACGTGGCCGGCCAGATATGCTTCATACTAGAGAGAGTTAACCCAGTAGGTAACTGTTGAATAACGAAGTCGGTATCGTTTTACAGGAGAGCACCTTCGAAAGCGTCATTCATATATTTTCCATTTCCGGACTGAAGCTAGTGATGAATCTTCGATAACACAAATGCATAAACCATACCATGTATGGTTTGGATGATACCACGAGTAGAATATTGAGGAAAGAGCGATATTAGCACTTGTTTCGTATGGTGGGACTGATATGCGATTATTTTTATGCTGGGACAAACTGGCCGAATGTTGTTTTCATGTTTCGTCAGAACAGGTTTTTCATTAAAAGAACAATGATAATTCGAACTATTAATAATCATAACTCAAAACCAACGAAAAGTCATATGGGACTGATTTACGTTTCACGGCAGTATACAACTTCATGCTTTGGTCAGCTCTCTGTCAGCTAACTGTGAAAGTACAACTAGATAGAGAGCCGGTAGATCGCTTGCAACAAATTTAATGCGTTAAGCTCGGAAACTAACACCAACTCATTGAATATGATTTGGTTTAAAAAGATATTATTCAAGCTACGGAGTTGTAACATTTAAGGGATGACCGAACCATCATGTCAAGCAGTAGTTAAACATGCTGTCACCAACCGCACAGAATAGGCCTGCAGATATCGACATGCAGTTGGAACAAAAATTAGTGTAAGATCTTTCAACATGTGTTTTCAGAACAGGCCAACAATCAATGGTTAACTAAAACGCTCTACCTGGTTCAACAAGTTTGATAGATGGCTCATTTTTCTCAACAATCGAGCAAAAACTAAGCCTCCAAATATTCTTTGATTGATTGCTACCAAGCCCGGTTAATTTAGACATGGTAGTTCTTTCTGCCAGCAGCCTCATGTAGGAGGCGACCAATGTCGAAATGTCAAACTGAAAATGTGTGGATGTTCGATTTTACCCAATTGTTAATAAAACAAAGCCATTTATTTGCCACTACACATGAAGAAAAACCGGCTTTCAGCACATTTCGCGAATGAGTTCGTGATTCTTGAGAATTTGATATGTTTCCCATACTGAAAAATCTGCTTTTCTACAAGAGTTGCCCTCTGCACAGCTGTTAAGCTAGAATAAAGAGTTTGGCCACCGTTTAATTATCGAAAAATATCAACAGCTTACAAGCAAATTAAGCCTTTTCCAAAAAAGGTGAATCAATTTAATTCCCACTTTAGTTCACTGGCACAAAACAACTGTTTGAAAGAAGTTCAAAACGATTGAATGTTCCTCCGTTCAAGTATTTCATTTTAGCAATGCGATTAAAGCACGCTTTATTTTCAAAATTAGCACTTTTCACTGGCAAGCCTCAACTTACATACGTGAAATTGGACATCTCTCCTCTGTCGTATTGCATCGGTAATAGTTTGCATCCAAAGCGTATAATCGAAAACCAACAAGCCCAGCGCACATTCCAACGAGGAAAAAATTGAACATCGGAGAAGCATCATTCCAGCAAATCTGAATCTGGCTTGTGTCACCCACTTGCACTTCCTGAAGGATTCTGTCATCAACTGGATCATTAACACGCGTTATTTTTTTCAATTTTATCCCATCATCGCCCGTCAGCATCAGTCGCATCACCGATAACATCCGGGAAGTGACGCGCATTTATTTTCACACATACACACTCTTGAAATAACACGATGGGAACCGACTGTACTGTTCGCCGCCATTGGAAGAGGACTCCAATTCCTCCGGCAGAAGTCGAATCCACGCGCCATCAACTAAGAGGCGATAAAGGGTGTTTTTTTATTCATATGGGTCCTTATCCTTATTGCAGAGGGATAGACGACGCGCTCGGAATCTGTTAAATATAACGTAGAAAAGAAGCCATTAGGAATCATGAATGGAGAAACTGGTGAAATAAAACTTACCCGAGTAATTTACTTGGACCTCGCACGCATCTTCCTGCGCTTACGCTTCAGCCTTCGCATACGCTTCTTACGCCACTGAAAAGATAGAATAGAAGGCAATTAGTCGATTGCAACATAATTTAGCAGGTGACAATTCGCGGAAGTTAAGGCCACGCTAACGTTGGTGCTCCAGTAGAAACCGGTTGAAGAATCATAAAATCGATATGGTTGAGGTTAGGTTACAATTATCGCATTGCGATTCAAGTATTCCGAATTAAAACGTAGATTTGATTTTCAGCATAAAACAACGCCAATCAAGAGGATCTTAATAGTTTACACGTAAGATAATTCAAAACTAATAGATGAGAGCAATAAACCATGTTGCAGACGCCGACAACATAAACACGTGTAAATTAACACAAAAATTTAAGCTGAACATAAAATCACAACATTAATCAGCGACCCACTCAAGTTATTCACTCGTTAACACCGATTCGCAAAATTGCAAACTATTTTCCAAACAATTTCTTCCAATTTTCCACCGAAGAACACAATTCTCACCTTAGCTCTCATTATGGGTTGGGTAGTGAAGGGACGAAAAGAACGTCTTCACCACTGGACACACGTTGAATGAAAGAGGAAGTTTTCTGGGCTCGAGCTGGTAAGGTTGGCTTGCCTGCTTTTTTACATTTTCTTTTCGACGTGACGTTCACCCAGCCGTCAAAGGCGGAAAACGCATGCCTGGCTGTCATGCGCACAAGAAACGCATGCACTGTAGCGCCTCTGGTGGAAACGGACGAAACTGGGTTTTGAATACCGGCGACAATGCCGAACACGAGGTCGATGCATGGCGACGACGTTTTTATTGAATTTTTGTTTGGGTACACGAGAGGAAAAATCCATTTTTATTGTACCTGGCAAACCACAAAAAAATTCGATTTACTAATGAACCATGTGTGCGATTGAAATAAAGGCTGTAAGCCACAGTGTTCGAGACCCAACACTTGTACATTTCAAACTAAACATAATCGACATAATTTTTATATATCTGTTTCAAATGATCTTTTTTTTTAGCATGAATAGATCAATAGTGCATTATAAAAGATTAAGTATGATCGTAAGATATCCTTGTGCCTAGTAAAGTTGTTTGATAAAGGTTATTATTGTTCGAATTATTTATTCAGCTTTATAAAGGAAAGATCCAATAATAATACTCTTCTAACAAGCTTTACCAAGTTGACCAATTTATATCCCAAAAATTTCACTTTGTTACTAACGTTGCAATTAAAGTCAAATTCGGCAACCTGTTCAAATATGCTTAACTTATTCTCAGTCAAAACTTCAGTTCAACATTTGTTAACACTAACTTTGAATAAATTATTGAGATACACACAGTCAGAAATGAATCACATTCAACAACACAACGAACAACACCTCAAAAATTCTGTCAACTTAACACAGCGAATCAAAACAAAAGGAAAGATTGTAGTACCAAACAGCGCAAGAATGTATTGCAAGATATACTTGGGAACAACGGGTTTTTCAACAGTGAGCCAATTTTAAATTGCTAATTTCCTATTGATTGCTTGTTAAGGACTACTTAATTTCGTGAAAACCGGATCTACTCCAAAATAAGAGACAGAGCTGTTATCACATGTTTACACACTCAGTTTTTTTCGCCGAGTATCCAACAGCCGAATATTTTGACATTTCAGTTTACTGAGAGACAACAAATATATAACCAAGAATTAGCTAACAAATGAAAATCAGCTAATAAACAATAATTTGACAGAAATATCAGCAAACGTAACTGCCGAGTTGATCGGCTGTTGGAGATTTTGCCGAATAAAAGTGTAAAGAGACCAGTTTCTTTTTCCCCAACACCCATTTCAAATATAATTTATTTAAAATAAAAAAACAAAAAAAAAAAAAAAAAAAACTTATGGTAGCAATCAACGAGCTTGTGAGACCGATGACCAAACCCTAACTCGCAACGTTCTTCTTCCGATTCCAAAGGTTTACCCACAATGGATGCGTTTCAACAATCAGCGAAATAAACTTTCGATATTCATAACATTGCATTATGATTATTTGCCACGAGAAATCCGTATGAGTTTTATTAATTTGCCTTATGAAATATAATGATGTGGAAAAAATAAAAATTTGGAGCAACCTGGATTCGAACCTTGAACGTTGAGGTTATGGGTCCAGTGACTTGACCACTAGTATATATCAACACTTGTAAATAGGAAAGCTTAAAGGCGTACAAGAACAACGTCGTGTAAAACAAAATCCATTCAAAGTCAGGCTTATGAAATTCCACAGAATTTGTTAATAAGTTGAACCTTATGAAATTCTTAAGTTAATTTGCCTGAATGGGGGAGGGGCCCCCGGGAAAGGAGAATAACAAAAAGATAACATAACCGCAAGACGGAACAAAAAAAAAAAAAAAAAAAAAACACCTACAAAACAAAAACAAAAAAAAAGAAAAAAAACATTTAATATCATATCACAACAGAAAAAAAAAATAAAATAATAATTTATGACGTGGCGCGAGATGGGAGATAAAAGAAAAAAAAAAAACAACAAGTAAGTAGAAAATAAAAAAGAAAAAAAAAAACTCAAATCGAAAGCCATATCAAAATAATATATAATCTGATCTGTTTTCTGATTTCAAAAAAAGGACCAGGCAGTGCGTTGCGTTCACTTTCCGTAGAAATAAAAAAAAAAAAAAAGAAAAAAAAAAAAAACACCCCAAAAAGCCCACTCTTCTTTTATATTTATTTTCCTTTTTTTTCCGGAAAAAAATTCCTAATTTTCGTAAAAAGTAGAACAACTGATAAATAGAGTAGAGAGAAAATTGAGTAACTTTTCCGTGAGAAAAAAAGGGACAGTAATACAAATGAAAGAGAGTTTTTTTTTAACGTGTAAATTTCACGCAAACACATCCGCAACGTATCCATTATGGGCAAGCCATAACTCCCATGTTGTAATTACATGGTTAGCGAGATCTCTGCACATGTTTGAAGTATGACCATTGCCATTTTGAGGAACTAAAATTTGATTTGATCGATCATGCAACAGTTATATAATTCGAAATAGGTGAAGCGATTGAAACATGATAGATCAAATAAATATTTACCAAAAATTTCTTCTTAGGGAACGTCCATGACTGAAAGAGATAGTTTTGTAACAATACATTCAAAAATAGCCATGTCCATTACAAAAACAGTGATAATGAGAAGGGGTTGAAAGTTGAAGTTTTCTGCGTTACCTTTCTTTACCTTGCTTCAAATAATGTTGAGGTTGTTCCGACAAGGGTCTGCTTTATTCCTCGAGTGGTTTCAAAAAGCATTAGGTCGTGAGTTTCATAAATTGGGTGATTTAAAGCATTCTCAAAGTTATCACGTGTTTTTACGGTTGTCTATAATCAACTTTTATCAACCTGGATTCGTTCGTGCCTTGACCTATCCCGCATTGGGGATGTAAGGCAAAGGAATGCGTGCTTAGTTCGAGTACTGCTATATCCTGCTATATCCTAAGCCCTTCGCTCAATTTTCAATACTTCTATTTCAATTTTCACAACCTGCCGTATACTGACGGAACTATCAACACTTTTTCTTCATATCTTTCACTCTTGCAAGCATTACTGTCCGCCTTTGGTGCCCCATGGTGATGAGCGAACATTTCCTTCTACATCATAATCGTTACTCCACGTACGGAGAATACAAACATAACAATTATAGTATACTTCACAGCAGCTGAACTGCTGTAAAGTTCACTCAACTGAACTGCTTTGAAATGTGCTTAACTGACTACCCAAAGAACACGTATGACACAACATTGACAAGAATATTAGGACTTTGTTGTAAATAAGTTGTAAGGGTGAAATACCAAACATGTCTGGTCTTGAAAAAGCTAAAAAATACCAAACATGTCTGGTTTTGAAAAAGTTTTGAGAATGTTTTCGATTAAAACGTGGTACCAAACATATTCGATTAAAACGTGGTACCAGCAAACACATTTTTGTTAAATTTTTGTTCGAACAACTTAAATTTTACTTCTTGAAAATACTTCCTCAAACTAAAACAAACTAATATTGTTGATTCGGTGCTATGGAATACATGATGTTCTTTTTTTTACCATATATGAAACTTGTTTTGAACATCTTGATTTTTCCGTTATTGAATGTCCATGATAAATATGCATAGTTCAAACTGTGGTCATTTTATTTAAATTTTGAAGATTAACACAGGCGACACACACGTTATTTTGAAGCTACTCACTTTTGAGTCGAAAACCACTCAGTCCGGCCAAAAGGGCAGAAATGGGTAAACATGTTTTTTACAAGATTTGTTGCCTTTGATAGCTTGATAATAACCATTTAGTATTTTTGAAGTAATCGATAACCTCATTAAGACATATCATTATGTTACAAGTATGCTATTGAGAGCATCGTAAGGCATAATCATTAGTCTCATTTATGCATTGCAAAACATCTCTTGTGACTTGAAAGATGTTATATAAACTTCAATTTATTGCGCTGTTTCGGTGTTATAAGTGTAAAAAATTAGGTAAATTTAACTTGAACAAAAACATGTGTCTATGTCTGGAAGATGTATTTTTTACTTTTACATAACAAGTTGTGTTACTTGGGCATACGTTTACTAAAAATTTAAATAACGTACCTTTGAAGGAAACTGAGCAAAGTTTACTTAGAATTTGATATTTATTGCATGGGTAAACTTTACTCATTTTTATCTAGAGGAATATGGTAGGGTGCGCGTGCATCTCATATTCCTTCAATAAAAAACAAGCAAATAATACAATGTGATGGATACAGTCTTGCATTTATAAGTATCGTTTTTTAGTGTATACTAGTTGTTTGTAAATATATTGATAGGTTGAACTCAAGATGTATTTTAAACATGTTTTTAACATCCTCATGCAACAGTAAGGCTGCAATACAAATCTTCTAAGAGTTTGCTGAACTGCTATAAAATTTTCTCTACTGCTCTAAAGTTCTCGTGAACTGCTCTAACATTGTTGAATCGCTCTAAAGTTGGCCGAACTACTTTGAACTGTTCTGAAGTACGCTAATTGTCTTCAAAGATCGCTGACCTGTGTAAATGGAAATTTGAAGATTTGCTTATCTGCTCTAAGGCTTCCTGAACTGTGCCGAGGTACTTTAAATTTACCTTAAGATTGCTGAATTGCTTTGAAGGTCACTGCACTGTTCTGGTGATCACTGAACTTCTGAATCTTATATTTATTGAACTGCTCTGAAGTTCGTTAAGTTACCCAAATGTTCACTGACATGCGCTTAACGTCGTTGAACTGATCAAAATTTGTATGACCTGCTCTGGAATTACATCCTCCGAACCGCTATGAAGTTTATTGAACTGCTGCAAAGTTTGCTGACTGAGTTGTTCTATAGTTTTTGAAACTTCTTCGAAGTTTGCTGACTTGCGCTGAAGAAGGCAGAACTTCAAAACAGTTTGTTAACCTGGTTTGGATTTTGCTGAGCTGCATCAATTAATGAATTTAAACATCGCTGAATTAAATTAAAATTTACTGAACTACTCCGAAGAACACTGTACTGATTTTAAGTTAACTGAGTTGCGTTGATGTTCTTTGCATTACTCAACTTACTTACCTTACCAATGCGAAGGGTCCGCAGGTTGGCTTCTAATGGAGCGATACACCTTGCTCGTTGCGCGCCTCTTTTTCTTGTTCCCGTCAGATCGTTATCGAGAATAATTTTAAATGAGCTGTCGTCCGACATTCTTACGACATGCCCAGCCCACCATAGTCGAGCGATTTTAGCAATCTGAAAGTCTTCCATCTGCACTCCAGCGTATATCTACGCAAAATCTTCCGTTCGAAGACACCAATGTCGCGTTGGTTCTCCTCGAGCAATGTTTCGTGGCCGTAGAGTATTACCGGTTTAATTAGTGTCTTGTATTTGGTCAACTTTGTAGTTCAGCGAACATAGTTAGACCTTAGTGTCCATCGGTGTCCAAAGCAGGCACGATTACCATCCACAATGCGCATTTGTATCTCTCTGCTGGTGTCGTTATCGTCGGTCACCAATAAGCCCAGATACACTAACATTGTCTTCTCCTGAGCCTCTTCCCCTTATGTATTTTGTTTTCAATGCATTAATGACAAGCCCAATCCTACTAGCGTCAGCCTGATTCAGCCTAGGAGCTCCAGACTGATGATCGTTTCTGTGGACGTCAACGTCGTCGGTGAAGCCAAAAAGTTGGACAGACGTCCTGAAGATCGTACCACTCGTGTCTATCCCCGCTCTTTGAAGCACACCTTTGAATGCCATGATTAACTAGAATTACTAGATTAACTGCCATGTAACTAGAAAATGAGAAGAAAAATTAGTAATTTCCATTTAATTCCAACTACGTTTATTGTTTATCTTGGCAGATACGCGTATTTCGTCTTCAATGTACAGACTTCTCCAGTGTAATACTCGACTCGAGTATAAGTACACAACACTGGAGACTTCTCGAGTCTCTACAACACTCTTTCTTCTTATTTTCTAGTTAACGTGCTGAAGTACATGAAACTGCTCTGGGATTCACTATACTTTTTTAAGGTTCCCTGAACTGCTCTAAAGCTTGCAGAACTTCTCTGCAGTTTGCTAAACTGTACTTCGATTTTATTTACTTTCGCTGGATTTCTTTGATGTTAGCTGGACTCCTCTGCAATTTGCTTTTTTTTCTGTAGATCATTCGATCGCTTTAAAGATTACTGAACTGCTCTGTAGTTTGAGGAACTGCTTTGAAATTCACCGAATGGTTCTGAAATTCGCTGAATTTCTTCGATTCTCACTGAAGTTTTCTAAAGGTCTAAATTGCTCTTCAATTTTCTGAATTGCGTTGACGCTCATTAAACTGCTCTGAAATTCGCTATACTTTTTTGAAGTTCGCTAAACTGTTATGAAGCTTGCTGGCCTTCACTGCAGTTCTCTAAACTGTACCTGATTTGAAATGAACTTTGATGGTTTACTAGCTGGGCTTCTCTGATGTATGCTATTTATTCTGTACATCATCAAATCACTCCCAAGATCACTGAACGTTCACTTGTTGTTTTCTGAACTGATCTGAGTTCGCCAAATGACTCTGAAATATCTTCGTTTCTCCCTGAACCAGAGATGGTATTTCGCACTAATGTTACGCCAGCGCGTGAGATTTGTACCTTCACAGAGGATACAACCATAACTCACCGCAAAGTGCTCTTTTATTCGGTGGTAAATAGACAGAGTGAAAGCAACAATCAATGTGTAACTAGCGATTTGAAATTGGTTCACTGTTGTAGAACCCCTAGGTCCGAAGTATACCTTGCAGTCTGCACCTTGCAATAATTCTTGCGCTCTTCGGTACCTTCCGGTACTAGTATCTTGGTTGTTGTTTTGATTCACTATGTTATTTTGACACAACATTTGAGAATGTGTTGGTGTGAGCTACGTTGTTAGGGGCGAATCATTGAGCTTGGGACCGAGCTTGGGACCGATGTGCTAGTACTGACTGAGCCAAGAAAAATATCGTATTTGTTTGGGACCTACTGGTCTTAGAGTTAGTCTATTGTGAAAGTGTGCTCCACTGAGGGGATGGCTTGGAGTGAGTGTATCAATCTCTCTTTTAAACGACCGCTCTCACGTGCTCTCATCTGTCTTCACCCACGTGCTCGCGCCTGCGATCGCTCGCGTACACTTGGGCGAGAACGCGACAATGCTCTCTCTGTGATTGGCTGGTGCGGTTGATAGTGAAAACTTCGTCGGATTTGTAAAAAATGTCCGAAATAAGGAAGCGGGAAGAAACCTTCTTCTTACTTCCTTTGTTATGTAGCGCCAAAGCGAATGTGCAATCACTGCTGTATATTAGCAGAAGAGCCCACGCTAGTGAGCTCACTGGGGCGCACGCGTCAGGGAATTTATCTGCATTCACTTCTGTGAAATTGAGAGCTCTTCTTCTCACTCTAGAGCGATAGAGTGTGTGAATAAAAACCATTTTATCACAGTCACATGCGCTACTCACAAGCAAACACGGGGGTGAATATAAAAAAGAGAGATGAGTTCTCGTTGAGGTAGGAAGAGTGTGTTGAAATATTAAAATCTCTCTTTACCACACTGAGGATATGGACATCATTGCCCGGAACTGTTCTAAAGGTCACTGAATTGCTCTTAAATTTTCTGAATTGTACTGACGTACATTAAACTGAACTTTTTCGAAGATCACTGAATTGTTATGAAGCTTTTGGGCTTTTGCAGCTCGAAAAAGTGTGCCTTAATTAAACTGAACTTTGATGAATTACCTTGAATCTAGCTGGACTTCTCTGAAGTTTGCTATTTTTTTCTGTAGATCATTAGATCACTCCGAAGATCACTGTACTGTTCTGATGCTTGCTAAACGGCTCTGAAGTTCGTAAAATGACTCTGTAGTTCACTGAATTTCTTCGATTCTCACTGAAACGTTTTCAAGGTCACTGAATTGCTCTTGAATTTTTTGATAACGCTAAATTTTTTTGAAGTTAACTGAATTCCTGCAATTTGCTAAAGTGCCCCTAAATTAAATTGAACTTTCATTAATTACGTCGAATCTAGCTGAACTTCTCTGCCGTCCACTAACAATTTCTGAAGATCTTTGGACTGCATCAAAGGTCACTGAACTGTTTTGATGTTTTCTGACGTACTTTGAAGTTCGCGAAATGATTCTGAAGTTTGCAGAATTTATCTTAATGTCACTGTAATGCTCTGAAAATAGCAAAAATAAGTATAAGTTTCCTGTGCTTCTTCTAGGTTCGCTGTAAATCGGAAGCATTTAAATCGTTGAGTTCCTCTAGATGCTGCTGAACTTCTTTGAATTTTTCTCAACTTTTCTGAAGTTCAGTGAACCACTCTAAAGTACCATGCAGATCCATTATGTTCACTGAGCTGCTCCACGTTACCACCATGACCGAAACTGTTTGAAGTCATAGCCAAGTACTGAAGTCCTGCAAGACCTATTAGTGAGTGTTCATATAAGAGAACATCTTTTTTTTACATAGTTTTCAATCTGTCTTAGGAATTCAGGTTTTTCTTCATCATCAACTAGCAGTTGAACCAGCGGCTAGATAATCCTGAAAAAAATGGATATAGTTTTTGGTTCAGAAAGTACTAGCACATCGGTCCCAACCTCGGTTCCAAGCTCGGTTCCAAGCTCGGTTGCAAGCTTAATGATACGCCCCTGAGAAAGTAACTCACACGAACACACTCTCAAGTATTCTGTCAAAATAACATAGCTAATCAAAACAGAAACAAAGTGAACCAATTTTTAATCGCTAGTTTCCTATTGATTGTTGGTTGAACCCTATGCCTCCGTAAAAAGGCAATACAAGTCTGCATTGAAGCCAATAGATATCTGCAACAACTTTTCTAACTAAGCCTTGACTTTGACCTATTTTTGTTTGGTAGTGTTGGAATACTTATTTATAAGCCTCATATAGAATCGACCTTACTGTGTAAGCTCTGAGGGTCGTCCAGTTCGAACACCTCCGTGTGTATCCAGATCAGTAGAACATAATTAAATTTCAGTTCTTCCAACAATCAATGTGTAACTAGCGATTTGAAATTGGTTCACTGTTGTAGAACCTCTCGGTGCGATGTACACCTTGCACCATCCACCTTACAATACATTCTTGCGCTTTTCGGTAATAGAAGCTTTGTTATCATTTTGATTCGCTATGTTATTTTGACATAATAGTTGGAAGTATGTTGGTTGTGAGTTATGATTTAAGGAGCGATTCATTAAGCTTGCGACCGATGTGCTTTTACTTCATGAGCCAAAAACTATATCCATTTTCTTCTTATTCTTCCAGCCCGGGCTACGAGCAAACATAATACACACAAAAAAAAAAACCTTACTTACACCCAACAATAAACACGGTCAGGATACCATCACATGGTTCCAATACCCCCAAAATGGTCCAATTCACTACCTTCATGGCACTTGACTATGATCATGGTAACAAGAACAATCCCACATTAACCCAAAAATTGAAACAACATTTTTTAATGGTCGTTTTGCCCAAGGTTTTGGCGGTTTTCACACATCCTATATTATCTTTTCGTTTAAAAAGCGAATTTAACCAATTGACACAAGACATTTTACTGTCGATCCATACTTTGAACCTAATGTCGGAAGTAGCGCGCGGTATAGCGCATCAGATGCGCCATACACGGTAAGAATCAAAAACCCATTAATGGGTAAAATTTCACCCATTTCCCCAAAAAGGGAGTCAACCCATTAAATGCGTAAACTCAATTTACCCATTTATGGGTATATGACATAAATGTCAAAATATGGGTATTTTTTACCCATCTTTAAAAATGAAATTTTGTGGAAAATGGGTAAAACAATACCCATTATCTGACATTTGCGCCATTTACTAAATAATGGGTAAATCGAGTTTATGGATACTCTCTTTTTTGTTGTATGGGTAAAATTTTACCCATTAATGGGTTTTTGATTCCTAAGGAAAAAACGCAAGCAACAATTTTATGAAACTAAAGCTTTATTTCTCATCATTAATAAATTGGATCGGATTCTTACGGCTCGTTTTCAAGTAATGGTCATGTTTAACATGAACTTTGAGCTTAACAACGTAACCTTGTACGAAGGCATTGTAGCCGGACACTGGACATTTTAGACCTGCAAAATCACCCCCCCTCCCCCCCCCCCCCCCCCCCCCCCCACGCCCCCCCCCCAAAAAAAAAGGCGGCGCCCACAAAAAAAAAAAAATTTTATCCCATCAAAAAAACAAATATATTACAATAAAAAAAAAACCAACTATAATATTTCCCACTTTCTTGTTTTTTTATTTACCCATTTTTGACACTCATACAGGTAAAAAAAAGGGAAATTTTACCCATTCAATTGTTTTCGATTTCTCCCCTTATGCGCGCTCTTCCCATATTTTAACACAACCGAAAGAAAAAAAAATGGCCCCCCCAAAATCCGTTTTCCACCAAAACCAAAATAAATCCAGCAAAATAAAATTTGCTGCTCGTTCAGCAAACCGCTGCCTTGATTATTTGACAGCTGTGAAACTGTATAATCAGCAAACCACATTACATTTAGCTGAAATTCCAGCAAGCGTGCAAAAATAAATATTGCTGTATTTTCAGCAAATCTAAAGATCTTACTGTTCGTACCCAGTTATACCCAGTTATATATTCATCATTAAATCTTTTTTTTTATTATGAAAGGTTTTTCAGAATTTATTTCAACATGCAGGCACATGTTTCATCATTCACTTCTTTACCTGCACATTGAAGCTAATTCGTTAGTATTTGATTAACAATTTTTATTATTTATTTGTAAGTTAGTCGAATACAAAATCCGCATTTAGGCGGCACTCGGAAATCGCAGCAAACTTGCGTAAAGTGGTTATGTCATCTTCTTCATCCCAAGCGTCATCTACCGATTTAGGCCTACATGTGGAAACGTCTTGCGTCTTGTGTTGAGGAATTCTTAGATCCTTTAAGTGCGATTCTACTGGGCTAGAACCTACACTTCTTTGAGCTAGCAATGGATGTTTGTTTATGATGTGTTGCCTCAATCCGCCAAACTTCCTGTAGCTCATTTTGCATCCCCTCTGCATGCAACTTAAGGGTACGAGGTGGCTTTCCAACTCTTGGTTGTTTCTGCTGCGAATCAGCGGATATAAAACATCTCAACACATCCACCATCACTTTTCTCGTGATGTTCCTATAATCTTCAGTAGAAAGAAGAAAAAATCATCAGAATTTTCTTACCAAAGAGGGCCTCGAAGTCAAAATCATCTTGCACTGAAGCAAGTGCTGCCTTAAGCTCTGCATCCAAAGTTACTTGAAATAAAAACTAACTTTTTTTTTTGAAACAATAATTGCACTGATACGCGAACGCCGAAGCAAACACAACATGATTTAAGTTTGACGTTTAACGACTCGCTCGCAGCGCTCGATAGACAGATTGCCACAGGTTTGCTTAGAGTTCAGCAATTTGATCGGTGATTGCTGAGTTCCAGTAAGCGATGCAAGCAGTAGCTGATTTTCAGTACATGGTAGATTTGTTGAGAGCAATTCAGCAATTTATTTTGCTGGAACTTGTTTCTGATTTTTGGTGTGTAGTTTTTTTTTCGCCGAGAATCCAACAGCCGAATATTTCGGCATTTCAGTTTACTGCAAGTTTACAGTCAGCAAATAAATTACCAAGAATCAGCTAACAAATGAAAATTTTGCCGAAAATCACCTAATAAAACAAAATTGACAGAAATATCAGCAAATGTAATCAACAATCAATATGAAACTAGCGATTTGAAATTGGTTCACTGTTGTAGAATCCCTAGGTCCAAAGTACACCTTGCAGTCTGCACCTTGCTATACAGTCTTGTACTCTTTAGTACCTTTCGGTACTAGCAGCGGGTGGATAGTCATGAAGAAAAGGAACATTTTTTTTTGGCTCAGCAAGTACTAGCACGCCGGTCCCAAGCTTAATGATTCGCCCCTAAGACCGTAACTCACACCAATACACTCTCAAATATTCTGTCAAAATAAAATGACGAATCAAAACAAAAACAAAGATACTTGTACCAAAAGGTACTGAAAAGCTCAACAATACATGGCAAGGTGCAAGCGGCAAGGTGAACTTCGGAACTAGGGGTTCTACAACAGTGAACCAATTTCAAATCGCTAGTTGCACATTGATTGTTGGTACTAGTATCTTTGGCTTTATTTTGATTCGCTATGTGATTTTGACAGAATATTTGAGGGTGTGTTGGTGCGAGTTACGTTATTAGGGGCGAATCATTAAGCTTGGGACCGAGTTTTGGAGCGGTGTGCTAGTACTTCCTGAGCCAAAAAAATATATTCATTTTCTTCAGGACTATCCAGCCACTGGCGTAACTGCCGAGTTGATCGGCTGTTGAAGATTTTGTCGAGTTAAATTTAGTGTGTGGTTCAACTTTTTCCGCGAGCATCAGATTGTTTTGCGATTTGGATATAAAAACAAACACATCCTTATTTACATGCCTGAGTTGTCCGGGAATGCATGAAGAGAAATCTGCATACCAGAACGGCTGGAATAGCCAAATACACAGCAGATTTTAGGCATTTTCCACTGCACGGCATCGAAATGGCCCGTTATCAATTTTTGAAAAAGACACTGAAATGAAAAAAAAAAATGGAGCCAACTGTTCCATCTTAGCATTCTTCTTTGGTTCATCCACATTCCTCCCTCCACTCTCAAATCTTTCCCAGTAAAATTAGTGAAGTAGAGTAAATGGATAGGTTACCCCCTATAAAAGAACTTTTAATTTTCATGCTGAGTTCATGTTGCTTTGTTTATGCTAAAAGGTGCAATGTCAGATAGAGGCGACATAAAACGACCACAGGACTGAAGCGGCTGTCATTCACAAACAACAACCGTGAAGCCGAAAACTTGGTGCTGGGTGTGGTGCTAATTAGACAGCTCGGTTTTCTTGAAGACTATATGCAGCAAACACAATATTCGCGGCGGAAGTTGTCGTGTTTTGTCGTTAATTCAATACGAGAGAAAAATCTTCCGTGTTGTACTTATTGCAGTGGTTATCACAACGATAGTATTTTTTCATTGTTTATCAGCCAGGTATTATAATGCTTTATCTAAATTATTGATACTACTAGTTTGGTAGAAGAAATATTCTAAAGAAATATAATCCATTGTGAACCGAGCTGAAAATGTTAAAATCGTCACTAGCGCCACACCAAAAGCGGCAGGCTTCAAAAACTAACGCTTTCTTCAGTCCTCTGAAAACGACCCTGTGATTGTTCCTCCACATGTTTGTACCGAGAAAGGTTAAATAGAGAGTTTCAAGCCTTCCTTAGTAGCAGGGGCTGGATAGAGACGAAACAAATGGATACAGTTTTTGGCGCAGGAAGTACCAGCCGAGGTACCAGCCCATCGGTCTCGAACAAATACGATTTTTTTTCTTGGCTCAGTCAGTACTAGCACATCGGTCCCAAGCTCGGTCCCAAGCTTAATAATACACCCCTAATAATGAACTCACACGAACACACTCTCAAATATTCTGTTGAAAAGATGATGTTGATTTCTGACGATATGTGGGTGCTGTGCTGTGGGTGGAGAAGGTGTTATTGATAGAAGGGAAAACGAAAGAGTAGCACAGCTTTAAGATGAGAATAGGCGACTAATGGTATTGGTAGCTGAGTTTGTTCAATTTGAAGGCAGCCGCTGGTGACGAGCTAGAAGTCGAAGGATGTGAGAAAATTATGATCACATTCAATGGCACTACGAAAAATTTCCCCGTACTAATTGCTCCGAAACTAAAGCGCAGGTGTGTGCTAGGCTACGATTTTCGGTTGAAATTTGGGATTAGACAAACTATCCAAGATGGGCTAGTTGAGATCTCTGACGATGGCGCGAGTATCGAACTGGAAATGGAGGATGAGCTAACTGAACAGCAAAAGGAGCAATTGGAATACGTGAAAAAGGAGTTTCTAGTCGCAGAACCTGGAAATGTCGGAACAACTAACCAAATTATACATACGATTGAGTTGAAGGAGGAATTTAAGGAAGCACATCCGGTTAGGAATAATCCGTATCCATGGAGTCCAGTGATACAGCAAGAAATTCATGGAGCACTAGACGAAATAATTCTAGATGGGATCGTTGAGCAATCTAACTAGGAATGGGTTCTACTAGTAGTTCCAGTTGCAAAATGTGATAACCAACAGGTTAGACCAACAGTTAGACTGTACTTAGACGCCAGAAAACTAAATTAAAGAATCAAGAGAGACGCTTATCGGATATTTGAATGTTAATTTTTACATAACTCTTAGCTGCAGTCGTGCAAAATGCTTGCAGGTGTTTTTTTTTGGATGCCTATACGTCCTTTCTGGAAAAAAAAATAGCTTTATGGTACACACGAATTGTTAATTATGGTGCTGACTTCCTTATGTTATCGATTGCCATCATCCTCAAAACAACAAGCTCCTACCAACACTCCTACTTTTGCCTCAACAGTATCAATGGACAAAATATGATCTAATTCTAGGGCAAAATATTTCAACATTTCTATACAATAGAGGTTTTAATTGAAAAGTAATGATATAAAACTTTAAAGAGTTGTTAGGAAACATCATCAAATATCTGCATCAAGAAACATGTTAGTTTGCTACGTTCCTAAAAAATGTTATACCCCTGAATTTACTAGCAAACGTGCTTAAAATCAAGCGCACGAAAATAACAAGCTCTACCATTGGGAAGCAATTCACAATTGCTCACTTGCATCTCTTGGGGAAATTTGTACACTAATTCCAATCTCCTGCCAACGCTTGACTAATGCAGTCCATTTAATGACAACAACATCCGGAATACCGGAATCCCAAACGCTATTAACGGGAATCGTTCAAGTGTCAACTGCTCCGACCTTCGAATCGGCTCGGAGGGATGGCAAATCAGTTTGGCATTTTCCAAAAATATCGCTGCCTTCCAATATGGTTTTGCATTCCAAGTGCATACTGCACTCGATGCATCGGAGGTAGGAATTTCCATATGGACTTCTGAACGATTGAAACTAGTATGTTGTGGTGTACAAACATGTGCCTTTAGGTTGGTAAAAGCAGACGAGTGGGAATTTGTGGTCTGATTCTGGTGCGATACGTAACCTTACGTGTGAAAACCGATGCATCGTCAATCCGAGAGCGATCACACGTCGTTCAATGATGTTTTCGAATGCAGTTTTCCATCCTGTATGGGCTAGAGGGTGCCAAAGCCGCAATGGTTCATTGAAAAGCATCGTCTGTACCGATCTAGCTATAAACGGTTTGGTCTCTCAGTTGGAAGATTTTCTCGGCAATCAGTGCCGGAAGCCATGTGGGCTCCTTTTGAATGCGCAACGAAAGATTTATCCAGTATGTCAGAGCTTGAATGTGTAATTGAAAAAGTGGAATGTTTGAAGGAAATTTCCATCTACGTGACTGATGTTGTAGAGACAGATTGTCGTCGGAATGCCGTTGGATTAATGAGTTGTATTTTCTGCTTTATTTTTTCACAGACCTTCTGCGTGGTGTCGAAGCGATTTCGCAAGAACTACATCCACCGTTTCACCGGAACGAAAAGCCTGTTCTGGTTCACCCCGTGGAGCCCCACCCGACGTGCCTGCGTGTATCTGGCGACAAACCAGTTCTTCGACTACTTCGTGATGGCCACCATTCTGTTCAACTGTATCTTCCTAGCCATGTCCGAGACGATCGAGGAGGCAGAGTGAGTATCCGTTTAATCGAATGGTAATTAAATTCAGTTAAATTCTATAAATAAAGTTTGTTTGGGACGAACAGCAAAATCAATTGGTGAGAGAGGAGAGATATATTTGAAAAACTGGAAAAGACAATTGTTTGATTTGCTATTGATAGTTCCTGCACATTTCAAATTACAAATGACATAGTAAAATTTCCCCAAGCTGCATCAGCGTATTGCAGCTATCGTTTTGCAAAATTCACGATGGCAATGACAGTGCAGTGGACCCCCTTTGTGCTTTTGGCATGAATTGGATCCATTGCTAGTATAAATATAACCCATTGGAAAAAAAAATCCTGTCATCCCGAGAGACTCGTCAAATCCATTGCATGCGGTTATTTGGGTATTTCGGGAGTGAACTGAATATCAATTATTACATTGCCATCTCTGTTTTGGACATGTTCAGTATACTCGAGTAGAGCTATTTTTGCTATTTCTCTGTGCTCCTCATAGATTGACTATATCTTTTATGATATTTATGGAATACAACAAACCACCTGAAAATGCTGGAGTGGGAGTTTTTTTTTGTCACTACTTCAACCCACAGCGCCACAACAAATAATGACTCAACTACTGTGATAATAAAATCGACCCTCCATAACACTTAGTGGCTTACCAAATTGCTCTCCAATTAAAGCGCTGAACAGATTCGGGGGATTATCCTCACCCCGTTATGAGCAGACCAAAGGGTCATGGAAATACAATTAAGTGGTTCCCGATACCTAATCCCTCGAAATTGTCCTCCCCGGGATTCACATTTTCACCCTCGTCGGTCGCAGCATCGGCCAGGAAATATGCTACCAACCGCCCAAATGAGGAAACTTTATTCAATAAAACACCGCATTTTATTGCCCCCAACTTTTCACTTACACAAGCCTGAGATTCGCGTTTAATATCTCCCCTAGTATGACAACCACTTGATCTTAATCCATGTGCTCTTTTTTCCCCTTTGCCCTTTCTTCTCCGCTTTCGTTTCAGGTATATATTTTTAGCAATTTACACATGCGAGATGATAATCAAAATGATAGCTAAGGGTTTTATACTGAACAAGTACACGTACTTGCGGAATCCATGGAATTGGTTGGATTTCGTGGTCATCACCAGCGGATACGCGACAATTGCCCTGGACGTGGGCAATCTGGCCGGTTTGCGGACGTTTCGGGTGCTGCGGGCGCTCAAGACGGTGTCGATTATGCCGGGTGAGTATTTTCATCTTTTTGGGAAAGGATAAGATTTGGCTGTATACATGTTAGGGAGGCTCAACATAACCATTTGTTCGGAAAAGCTCTATTGTGGATCCACTTGTGTAAAATTTGGGAACTACTGTTTGAAAACCGTCTTTCTGTATTTGTATGGTAATTAGTATGGGAAAACGTACTTTTTAGAAATTTCATCAATAGAGTTTTTCTTAAACCATGCAGCATATAAAAAAAAATCAGGTGGAAATGTCGGGGACAAAACAGATAGAGGAAGACCTACACCAGAGTTGTTGAAGTTTTGTAGTGTGTTGCTTAAAACGGTACTAGATATAGAGTCCCCTCCATCATCAAATAGCTTAAACTTCGACATTTCCTATTCTCTAAAATTACGGACAGATAAGCTTTGAAACTTTTTTTGTTCCATATGAGTTGTTCCCAACATTTTCATTGGGCAGCTCTTTATTTAAAGTTCTGTTTTTGAATTACAGGGTGGCAACGTAGAAATGATGCACTTGAAAATTGTTATAAAAACTTGAACAGGATTGTATTCCTCACTCATTGCACTTTAAATAACAAGTTATTACAAGTATTACACTTACATTGTGCTTAGTGAAGTTCAAATCTTTCTCTTCTTCTTCTTTAGCATTTCAAGCTTATTGCTTTCACAATTAGCTTATTGCTTGCTCTCAACTTAGTGTTCTAAATGCACTTTCACATTTATTAATTGAGAGCTTTCGATGCCAAGTACCATTTTTGCATTAGTATGATTGTGTGGCAAGTACAATCATACGCTATGCCCAGGGAGTCGAGAAATTTTCCTTAACGAAAAATTCCTAGACCAGACCGGGAATCGAACCCACCTCGAAAGCCACCTCCAGCATGGTGTTGCTTTGTAGCTGCCGACGGTAAAGGCCGACTGAGCAAAGGGAGCACGCACCACCTCTTCCGACATTTGATCCCAAATCTCAACAAAACGTTTTTTAAATGAGTCCAAACACATGAGCTTTAAATGTGACAGCTTCCGTCTGATTTGCATGTTTGTGAATCCGTCAAGATGCAAAATTCGAATTTGTTCCCTTTATGAATCCATTTTTGCTTTCGTAAATTAAAGAACACAAGCTCAGTTTGTAGTTAACGGATGAACTGACAACGAATCACTGTTTCAAAACGTACACATGGAGTTCACCGATAATGGTATATACAGTGTGTCTCACAATAGGTGTCACCTTTTTTCAGTCTTGGTTTATTTCAGCTGGGTAATTTTAACAGCGGAATTGATTATACCCGTTTTGAGTGCATTCTTTTGACAGCTTATCGTTGAAGATAAATAAGCGATTCCGTTTGTTTATATTTATCAGCTACCATGGAAGCCATACGGGAGCAAGTTTTAAAATTACATTTGCAAAAGCTTAGACCTTGTCAGATATTCAATAGCCTTAAGCAGTTCGGAGTGAGTAAGCGTTTTGTTTTTCGTACCTTGAAACGGTTCAAGGAAACTGGAAATGTCCATATTCAAAACAAAGGAGGTGCCAGACGAACTGCCAGAACGAAGAAAAAGATCAAATGTGTGAGGGAGCAAATAAGACGTAATCCGGCCGTATCTGGCCGTAAATTGAGCAAACAATTTCAAATGTCCCCTGCTTCAATGAACAGGCTCCTCAGACATGATCTGGAATGCAAGCCGTGCAAGAAACAACGGGTTCAAGGGTTGACGGAGCGTCAAAAGCGAGCCAGGGTCCAAAGAAGCAGAAATCTTTTGGTTCGGCACGGTGATTGCGAGATTTTATTTTCGGATGAAAAGCTCTTCCTCCTTCAGGACAGTCATAATCAACAAAATGATCGTGTGTATGGCAAAAGTCTTATAATAAAAAAAAAAAAATATAAACAAAACAAAAAAAAAAAAAAAAAAAAAAAAAAAAAAAAAAAAAAAAAAAAAAAATATTGGAATTATTAAAAATATTTTTTTTATAAAAAAAAAAAAAAAAAAAAAAAAAAAAAAAAAAAAAAAAAAAAAATTATAATTATACAAAAATTATTAAAATATAAATTTCTCAAAAAAAAAAAAAAAAAAAAAAAAATAAAAAAAATACTTTTACAGAAAGTGTACAATGATTTAAAGTTTTAAAATTTTGTTGTTTGGAGAAAAATCACCCGCCGCCGGCAAAGGTCCGTTTGGCGGATTTCAAGTTGTCAAAAAGTTTTGGCTGATGCAAATTTCGAAATGTTTGCTCCTCTAAGCTTAATCGACGCCAATTTGGGTCCTGATAATCCCCAAAAAATGTGAACACATTTGGTTTTAATTTGGCTTTGCACACGCTATTCAAAGTTTGTATGGGAATTAGTATGAAGAATCTCAAACTTACATTTCCAGATCCCTAACATCTTGATATTATGTCCTTAAACCAAATCTAATTAAGATTCATATAGTGTAAGTTGCCAACTATCAAAATGCCGAAGATACCTGACATGTAAATTTTATACAAAAATAGTTATTCAACAAAACATAAAATACAAACTTTAGGTATGATGTTTCATTCTTATTTTTGGCAACACTGCCTGACGGGAATCCCTCTGTTATTTTGTTAAATTCAACCATGTGTTTTCTTCAATTTCTATGAGCTAGATTAACAAGAAAATAACAGAGGGATTCCCGTCAGGCAGTGTTGCCAAACAAAAAAAAAACAACCCCAAAATTTTTTTTTTTTTGTTTTATTAAATAATTTTTTTTGTAAAAAATTTACAGGTCAGGTATTTTCGGCATTTTGATAGTTGACAACTTACACTATATGAATCTTATTTAGTTTTGGTTTAAGACAAAAATACCAAATTTTTGGGATCTGGAAATGTAAGTTTGAGATTCTCCATACTAATTCCCATACAAAATTTGAATTGCGTGTGCAAAACCAAATTAAAACCATATGTGTTCAAATTTTTTGGGGACTATCAGGACCCAAATTGGCGTCGATTAAGCTTAGGGGAGCAAACATTTCGAAATTTTCATCAGTCTAGGCTACATACTTGGGAAACTGGGGAATACCAAAGGACTAACCGTTTAAACTTTGATTGAATTCATTGAAAATTAAAATTCATGCAAGCTTCTCATTTTTATGACCATATACTTGATTGACAGGAATTCCCAACATCCAATTTTCAATTGCTAGTTGCCTATTGATTGTTGCTGCCATTGTACCAATGCACATTAGACCAGAGGTTAAAACTTGTAAAAATAAATTATTTCCACCGAAACCTTAAACCCAAAATGTCTTCGCTAAGTAATTGCTTATATCGGGGCTTTGATTTTATGTTAACTATAATTAGGGCTGTCTTTGAAAAAAATTCCCATTAATTTTAAACTCAGCCTCTGTTTTTTTTCTGTGTGTGTTTTTTTATAATAAACATCCAACAAAACATATTTGTAAAAAAAATTCACCAGGGACATAAAATATCCTTTTATGACGCGTTGATCTAAGAAAAATAGAACAACTGCAGATTTGTTACGATGGGCCCATTTCATACAAAGACTGTTCATATACCACGTAGTCTCATTTTTGAAAATCTCAGACCCCCCCCCCCCCTTCCCCATCATAGATATTTCTTCATACATTTTTTTTGAAATTTTGTTGTATGGAGCGTAGACTTTGGTCAGGATCCCCCCTTTTCCCCCAGAAATGTCTACGTGGTTTATGAATAGCTCCACACTTGCTTCCCCTAATGCTTTGTTCAGACTAAGCAGTTGTAACATAATCCAAGGGTGTTATAAAAAGTATCCAAGTCACAACTCTGTAGTCTGAACAAAGCGTAAATCTAATTGAATTAAAATAAAAAGAAAATTCTTTTTATTTAAGATACTCTCAGTATTAATAATTGATTGCATTTTCATTCACAGGTTTGAAAACTATCATCAACGCACTGCTGCACTCGTTTAAACAACTGGCAGAGGTCATGACGTTGACGATATTCTGCCTAATGGTGTTTGCCCTGTTTGCCCTACAGGTAACAGCGACTTATAATACTCATTTTAAAAAAGGAAATAAATTCCATCAACTTTAAAAAAAAATTTCTCCAAAATAAATTTCCTTTATTTCCACTTCATTCCCAGGTCTACATGGGCGAGCTTCGTAACAAATGTGTCAAAAAACCCCCGGAAGGTTGGAACGTCACACACGAGGAATGGCGAATGTACGTATCTGGCACGTGCTGTCGAGATCAATTCCGATACACCGCACCGTTCGGTTATTCGGACATTCTATAGATAAATTCAATTCAAATTGCAAACATTTTATTCATTCTTTTTTTATTCAATGTCTCTTTTTACTGCTCCAGGTGGGTAAACGATACCGAAAACTGGTTCATCGACGACGAAGGAATGCCTTTGCTGTGCGGGAACCTGACCGGAGCGCGCCACTGTCCACCCGGTACGTAGGCATGAACTTGTGAATTAAAATGTGAACGATCGGAAAAGGATTGAAAAAAAAACACCGAAATTCAATTAAAAATCTCGATAAACACTGAACTATGTTCGGGATAAATGGCGGGGGAAAACGGAAACGGCGTAAATGAACAAACAACAGGATTGAAACTATAAAACCAGGATTGCTGAGGTCAGCCTGCATCTGGGCGTAATTACTTCTGTGAGTGCTAGACACAGAAAATAATATTGACCACAAATCTGTGTTCAAAATTACCAAGGATAAAAATTATGAAAAACATAGAAAATGATGTCAAACCCACTAAAATATAGCGAAAAATACTATGCTTTCTACAACTAGGCAGTAGTAGTATTCACTTCTTTAAATTGTTAAACAAAGAATGCTTTTGAATGACAAAAATACTGATTTTGGGGTAAAATTTACTATCCCAACAAACATTGCATTTTAAATAGAAGCTTATTCAACCAAAAATTGATTTCCTCGGCTAACATATAACTTATTCAGATTTTAATTTTCTCAAATTATTTGCTGAGATGCGTGTTATTGCGTACTTATCCTTAACATTTTTAATTTTACCATGTTCATGGTTCATTCAAGCTTTTTGTACCGACAAATATCAGCTGATTTCATTTCTCATTGAAATGCCCCAAATATAATTAATTCGTGGCCCCTTAAAATTTAGCTGTTTTGTTGTCATGCACTTATGTTACTTTCCTATTTAACGTTTTTTGTTAAACTAAATTAAATCTGCATTCCCAAAAATCGTGAAAAAATATGAATTTTATAACATTATTGACTGACTGGAAAATTTCAAAGGTAACTTAATATAATCATGCCCTGGAGAAACCAACTCAAATTTATTCAGGGTGCCTGACGAATTTTTGCAGTAAATTTCAAATAGAAATTTCTCATGCTTACGGAACATGGTTCTGATGTATGTGGCAGGACTAGATAGTTTACCCTATAGCTAAGATGTAAACAAATTGTGTTGAGTAAACGTAAAGATGTCGAAACAAGAGAGCAATCGTTTTATAATGTGTTATATAGGGAGTATTTTTTCCCACACACCAACCAAAGGCCAAAATAACCACCCCCTAACAAATAAACAACCCACAAAACACCAACCAAAATACTACTTACACAATAATCTCCACCCCCCCCCCTCCCCCTCCCCCCCCCCTAACACCCACACCACCTCCCAAGCCGCCCCCCCCCCCCCCCCCCCAAACAAATAATAATAAATAATTTTTTTTGTATCCCCCACCTCACACCAAACACCACCCACCCCACCCCCCCCCCTTCCCCACCACCATAAGAAACAAACCAGCCGCCCACCGCTGAGTTTCAATTTCCCCACCCTTCCATTTAAAATTTGAACCCCAAAAAAAAAACAAAAACAATTAAACCACTTCCATTTTTTAAAAATATTGGTTGCTCATTAATTCGCTTTTACAAAAATCACTCGCAAAACAAACCAAAAAACGCTAATTTGACAATCATCAGTCATAACAGCTGGCACAACTACAAAGAAAACCAATTTAAAACAACGTAGCATCCGTGTTTCAAATCGCGGTGAAAATAGAACAGAGCTGTCGAGCAGTTGTAAATCTGTTGCATAAGTTTGCTCGAAAAGTAGAACTGCAACACAGCATTGGGAATGGCTTGTTTCAGTTCTAGTTGTAAACTATAACAGCCTATACAAAGTAGAACAGCGTTGGAATCGGCCTTGGCATATTAAATTTGGTCGTATTTTCTCACTTTCACACCGTTCGCAATGCTCTGGGAACTTCAGAGATTTCTCATTTTGAAATTCTCTCAGAGAGGAACGAAAAAAATGACAACAAAATATAAACACGTCCACTCGCGACAAAAGCTTACTTCGATCTTATTCAATCTAATCAAATGAATAATTCCCTAGTACTTTTTGAAACAGACGTATCTGATTTTGTAAACCAAGCTGGGAACTAAGATTCAAACGTTAAATTCTTGAAACCCTTATCATGTTCATGCAAACTAGGGCCACTTACACAACCCGAACAGGAACGAATAACTTGATAACTGGCCTTGGTATTTAAGAGCTCAGATTAAGAGGTGAAATACCTGAGGATAATACGATAAAATTGTTCCCACAATGTTATGCGAATACCAAATTGAGATAAGACAATACCAAAATAGTACCTCTCAGGTATTCCCAGGTATCCGAGATAAAAAGTTTTGTATTCGAGAAATATTTTGCTTGCAATGCTTAGGTATTTTACCTCTCAATCTGAGCTCTTCAATACCAACGCCAGTTATCAAGATTCTAGACATTGTGGACATGCTTTAATGTTTCGGTTTGCTACAATGGCGTTTGCCGCCTTGCCATCTATCATCGAATAGACTGCCCTGATCTTCACTCGCAAAGTCACGTTTCCAGCGTCGAAGATGATGGGTGAGGCATTCAGGTCATCCACCTCCTTAGAAAACTGGTCGAAGAGCTTTAATGTGATTTCATCCGTTTCCTTTGTCCAGTGCATAGACCGAACGCGACAAAACATGTCGGATTGGGGATTTGGATTTACGTAGGTTTCATGACCACTTTCCGATACCAGTTTCAAGGACATAAAATGCTCCGTCAATAAAGAATCATCTTTCCCTAGAAACTTAGCCTGGTTATAGTGGCTAAAGCCAGTTGGTGAGCTATCATATCTGCCCATGGAACAAATGCCTTCTGTTTCAATTCCGTCCGTATGACTGTTATTTGCTCTTTGTTAATCCCAATCTTGTTTTCATCATCAAAGATGATTCCGATGAAGGCACTTTCGGATCTTGCTCAAGTTTTGATGCTCTTAGTACCTTGCTTGCCCACGCTTCTTCTCCTTTTCTCAACTTTCTCAAAAGTCTACTCATATCGGGACATCCGGCTTTACGTGTTGCTGTTTCCGCTGCACGTAAAAGTTCTTCGTAAAAGTCTTGGCAATACTTGACTTTAGTGTGTTCAGCCAACTGTTGGAATGACAGCGACTTTCTGCCACGATTTTGGGATAACGGTGATGTCCGTAATGCATGAGTTTCATGAGAATTAGATTGAGTTGGGACTGATGATACCTAAGGCGTTGCAGATACATATTAACAGCAATAATAACAATTTGTTTTTTGTTTATTTAATTGGCAATAGTACAGAAAAGAATTTAAAAAAAAACTTAACTTACATAGAACGGCAAAACGAACCAATCCGCCTTTCGTTCGAAGAATCTATTCTAACTTCGAACATTCCTTCAATAATTTTGAAATTTGTGTATCCAAGTGTCCACACTCCTTTCAACAACATCTTCTTCCACTTTAAGATTCTGCCGAACCAAATCCAAAACATGCTGTTTCTTCCAGCTTTTCTAAATTTCCGTAACTTCCTGGTTTGAACATATTTTGAATCGAAAAACACAGTAAATTTGACAGATTTGTTTCATTAGTGTGCGTGCAATAGCGGAAACAAAATGTCAGTCATAATAATAAAAAGTGTTGCGTAGGATTGGGCGATAAAATCAGAAATATCTCCTTTACCCGACCCGTGCGGTGGCTGCAACCACCTCCATTCGATTTTTAGGGAAATTCTGCATAAGAATAGGCCTATTTTGACTACCACATACCCCTCCAAGCATAGATTACTGGGCATTATTCGAAAATACGGGGAAATTGGGGTAAAATAAACCCAATATTCCGTCCACTGAATTTTGCCGCAAGTGGCACATAAAAATGCTATCGTTCACTAACCTTGTGCTACTTGGAGCTGAATTATCGAATTCTTTTGCGATTCATGTACTTTTTTTCCTACTGTGCGTTGGAAAGGCTGTGTAGCAACGGAGATTCGAGCTAAAGGTGATATATGTATCGATTACTCGTGGCCCAAACCAGAAGCAATAGTGAAGTGAGAGCAATTAAAACGCAGTCTCCCACGAACCATATTGATTCTACGCCCCCGTCTATCTTACTTACTATTGATGCCATAGTCAAACTCAGTAAATGTAAAGACTGTATTCGATGAAATTTGGACACACAAAATAGATCACCAAAAACTTTCCTTGAGCCCGATTCTTTTCAAACTTTTTGGAAATAAAGTACTACTAAATGGTTAAGTTTTGACATCATTGGTTTATTGAACCTCTTCTCCCAACCCAAATGCCCGCACCTTTGCCTTGAACCCTTTCATCAAATTTTGGGCAATGATAGGACCGACTTGCTTACTTACTTTTAACCACACTTTCTTTAGTTCAAGTTCATTTTCTATCAGTTTTGGAGTTTTAACGAGCTTTGCCTTCATGATTGCCCAACATTTTTCAATTGGGCGAAGTTCCGGAGTGTTTGGAGGGTTGACGTCTTTTGGTACAAAAACTACATTATTATCTTTGTACCAGTCTAAGACGGGCCGGGCATAGTGGCAAGATGCCAAATCCGGCCAAAACAGTTTCGGGCCATCGTGAGATCTCAAGAAGGGCAGAAGTCGTTTTTGGAGGCATTCGTCCTTGTAGATTTGTCCGTTGACGGTCCCAGAGGTGATGAAGGGCTGACTCATTTTGCCACATCCGCAGATCGCTTGCCAGACAAGGAATGTTTTGGCGAATTTCGACAGTTTCTTCTTCCGTACACTCTCCGGAACGGCCAACTTAGAGGTGGCGACGAAGTGTTCCTGTCCTGGCATTTGTTTGGTGTCGGCTTTAATGTAGGTCTCATCGTCCATCACAATGCAGAACGGTTTTGTGAGCCACTCCCTGTACAGTATTCTTGCACGAGTTTTGGCCACCGAGTTCTGTTTATCGCTTCGGTTCGGTGCAATCTGGACCTTGTACACGTGTAATCCAGAACGTTTCATTGTTATCTGTACAAAACAAACTGAACCGCCTTTTTCGCAACATCCCTGATCGAAATGTTGGGATAACGCTTAAATTGGTTCAATACCATCCTGGCCTTCTCCGGATTTGATGTGGCACGTTTTTTGCCACTACTATTTTTCCGCTTGGTTGTCTTACGGTCCTTGAACGTTTTGATCACATGAGATACGGTTGAATGTGCGATTCCGAGCTGTTTTCCGATCCATCGATGAGAAGCGTTTGGGTTTTCGAAGTGAGTGCCCAAAATTTGTTGGCGCACTATTTCTTCATTCGAAGCCATCACTGAAATCACTCGACCGATTTTCACGAAACTCATTACACAATTGACACAACACAATGAAATACATTCAGTTAAAATTTCAATAATTTTTACCCACACGCTAAAAAGTTACGAACAATTGCGTGAGTCCAAATTTCATCGAATACAGTCTTTAACCTAAGCTCTCCATCACCAAGCAGCCGGATGTAGCTGCATTGAAAGCACTGTTTATCGTATGGCAACATCCATACAAAAGGGGATACGAGCTTCTAAAATTGTAAAGAGGAAGCTTCGAATGTAAAAACACACAAACATTTACCTTCCAGGCCAAAGCGCATCTGAAGTAACGGTTGTTAGGGGGGTGGTAACGCAAAGCAGGATAGAAAGGTGATGTTACAATTTTACAGAATCCCGCCCTTCTGCACAAACGAGTGCTCGGTTCTATTGAAACTTCGAGGAAGGTGAACCTAAATGTTTCCTATTTATTTGTCACTTTTCTCTACACCAACAGCGAAGTAATTCAAACAGAACTCTTCATCCGCTCGGCTCTGCAACAACAACAACAAAGTGGGAGATTGCATTCAACGTTAGCCTAGATAAGTTTAGGAACGGTACGGTTGCAAATATCTGGTCTGGAATAATTCCCTATGTTGCATGATGAATCGAATTTAAATTACTCTGAACGAGCTGTGAGTCACTGCACTATTAGAAAGCTGGTGATATTGGTTTGAGATTTATTCTTAAAGTGATTTCAATAATTTCCTAAGTCAGCTCTAAAAACACGAATCCTGCGAAATAACAGTGAATCTTAGAACCAAATTTCATCGTTTTTTTCAACTTTGCATAATGACTCATATGCCTTATTCTCTAATTGCAAAGGGCGAAACAAAAAGAGGGGCTCCAGCTCTACTGTTTTTTTTTTAAAGACAAATTTGCACTTCAATGCAGATCAAGTTTTAGAAAGTGTAAAATGTTATTCTTTTTAGGATTCAAAATTGCGTTTAGTTTTTCATAGTTCATAGTTTTTTCGAATTTTTAAAAGAAAACCGTTGGAAAAACAACGCCGCCTAGTCTGGGTCTCACCAAACTAAAATTAACAGACTATCAAATCTCGAGACGGGCAAGTGGCGCCATCAACATACGATTCACCAAAACTAACGAAAACGAAGTGTAATTTTAAAATGGCAGTTACAGAAATTTACACACGGAGGGCACTCCAGCTTGGATGTCTATTCTCTGTGGTTCAATGTAACAGCTATACATTAAAGAATTATGGAGAGTGTGAGCTGTTTAGTGGAATACCTGTAACTAGAAAATAAGAAGAATGATTAGTAATTTCCATTTAATTCCAACTACCTTTATTTCTTATCTTGACAGATACGCGTATTTCGTCTACAATGTGCAGACTTCTTCAGTGTCGTTTACTAATACTCGACTTATTATAATAATTCTTCTTATTTTCTAGTTATACATTAAAGGTTGGAACGGACAAAACTTGGTATACTCAAATATGACGCAGTTTTTTTTAAATCGTGCATTTAAAAAACTTGAACATGAGAGGCATGATGAGTGGTTACTCTCATCTCACATAAGAGAACTTTGAGTACTTAATAAAGATCAGTGTGAACTTGTAGTTTGTATCGACAAGACGTGTTTATTCTCCTATAGTCTGTCCGAACGACTCGTGATAGCTATCCTCGGTCATAGCATACTGGCGACGAGTATTTAAAAAAAAACAGCAGGAGTTGTGTTAAGAAATTAAAGAGCGATATTAGGTTTTCCTATTCATCGACGAGATAATTTGAGGTCGATCCACACCGTAGAAGATCGGGAAAAAAATTCTTTGTGTTCCGATAGCTTAAAACGCAAGAAATTATGGCAACGTCAGAAAATGAAAATAAGATGGTTCCAGTTAGAGTGGACGGAAGAACAAAAGGAAGATTCCCCGTGTATGTGCCCGGTTTTAATGTAAATTCGTACCTCCAAACGGTGGAAATTTATTTTGCATTGAATAAAACTCCAAATGACGAAAAGTCTTTGGAGTTTATTATTAGTGTGGGTCAAATGACCGCAAATCTGATTATCAGTAGTTTTAAACCGAACAAGATTGTGGATAAAACGTATGCTCAAATTATCGAAAAGTTCAAGGTGCTACACGAAGAGAACGAAAATGTGTTTGCTGAACGGTACCGGTTGATTACGCGGAAACAAGAAGAAGGAGAAACATTAGATGATTTTGCAATAGATCTGCAAAATATTGTGGAACATTGTAACGTGAGTGTTGAAACGGAAGCCACTCTGGTTCAGTCAGTTTCGGTAGCAGGTATTCTTGGTGATAAAATTAGGGAGTCAATGCATCTAAAATCCTCTAATTATTTCGCCCCATTTTACCCTAAACATGTGTTTTTCAGTGTTTACTCCGATAACTACTATTGCCACTATTTTTATTTTTTTACCAGTTTCATGCTGTGCCATCTAGTAGGTTTAATTTTCAACCAGTTTAATTTCACAGTTAAAGAGGTCTACATATTTTTTGATTATACATTTGCAAATATACATCGATAATTTTATAGTGCAATTTACAAAACATAAACAGATTCAGTTGAAGTTACATCTTCAGCAGCAGTTGCGGATGTTGCGGATGAAAATCATATCAAAGTAACCTATTTTCTTTGTTCTCCAAGTGAATTTTCATAAACAACTGTCATTTGACTCAAATTGAAGTTCGAATGTGCAGCAAAATTTTTCTTTTCAAAATGTTGAATAGTGAGATTGTGAAAATTTACTTAAACTCTAATCGCAAGAAGCAGCGAGTAGTGCAGCTTCTGACAGCGAGAGGTGTAGGCTGTGAGTCAACTGTGTCTAAAGATGTGACGAATTGGGTGAAACAGTTTACTCGACGCTGGGTAGATGCGCATGGAAAGGAACGTTTTTATGAGAGAAACAACAACTGGCTAAATCAAACATTCGAGGTAAGGGTTCTGAGTGGAAACATACGTATATAGGGTAGGTGTACCAATTATGGCAATACTTAAAAGTGTACCAATTATTTGGCCTATGGAAATTAACTAGAGTATGGCCATTACTAGCGCCATTCCCCCCCCCCCCCCCCCTCCTTTCCCATTTTTTCCCTCTCCCCTCTCTTTTTCCCTCTT
Source organism: Aedes koreicus (assembly GCA_024533555.2). Taxonomy (NCBI): domain Eukaryota; kingdom Metazoa; phylum Arthropoda; class Insecta; order Diptera; family Culicidae; genus Aedes; species Aedes koreicus. The sequence goes on along the minus strand of JAHHFK020005642.1, from coordinate 8,579 downwards.
CCCTCCCCCCCCTCTTTGCGTAATGGTGCGAAGTGGTACACTTGCCATGACTCGTACACCTACCCGATCACATGGCTCGTCGTCTCTTGAGTGATCCATACACTTTTGCTCAGATCCTGGAAATCGACAAAGAATTTTTGGAGAAAATTCGACTGATTAGCTGTTTGGCACTGTCGTCGAACATTTTAGATGCACAAAAGGTTAAAGATCTCTACAACGACATAAAGAATCTTGTGACTAAAGAATTTGAATTTGTGACACGTCTTCCTCCATCTCTGCACAAGTATAGTCATATGCCGGAATTGATTGAGCGATTAGTAAGTATACAAACTTTCGCGGAAAACTTCACCCGAGGACAATTTGACGGACATTATACACATGTCGTTAGCGTGGTCTGATCCGAAAATGGCTCACATGGAAGCAACATCAAAACGCCGAAATGTCAAGTATGCATCTCAAGAAAGTGAAAGATTTATGCGAAAAATGAAATTTTATTTTGCCGAAAATACAGGAATGCAGAACGCGGACAGCGACACCGATGAACCCGAAGATGCCACAGACTCTGAGTCCGGAACCAGTGATGACATTACTGAATCCGAGTCGAGCGATAGATCCGAAGATGTCACAGACTCTAAGTCCAAGACCAGTGATGCCAGTGATTGTTAAATTCAAACAATACACTTTCACGTACAGGCCCGAAAGGGCCTAATTATGTGTTTTAATATCTATCTTAGTTGAAAACTATTAACATGCTAAGCTGGCACAATTTGATTTCCCAGTGCACTGCAGTGTTTTCTACGTAAGATATGTTCTTGTTCAAGCAAAAAATATAGCGGCAATTGTAGTTATCGTAGTGAAAACTGATGAAAAACACATGTTTAGGGTGAAATGGGGCAAAATAGACCATTTCTCGACCCCGGCACAGCATGAAACCGGCACCATTCGATTCCTGAGAGTTTTTCACATAAGATATGTTCCTTTTCAAGCAAAAAATACAGCGGCAATTGTAGTTATCGGAGTAAAAAATGAAAAAACACACTTTTAGGGTAAAATGAGGCAAAATAAACTATTTTTCGACCTCTGCACAGCATGAAACTGGCACCATTCGATTCCTCAGAGTTTTTCACATAAGATATGTTCCTTTTCAAGCAAAAAATATAGCGGTAATTGTAGTTATCGGAGTAAAAACTGAACGAACACAGGGTGAAATGGGGCGAAATAGGCCATTTCTCGAAAAAACTGGCACCATTCGATTCCTGAAAGTTTTTCACATAAGATATGTCCCTTTTCAAGCGAAAACTACAGCGGCAATTGTAGTTATCGGAGTAAAAACTTAAAAAACACACTTTTAGGGTAAAATGAGGCGAAATAAACTATTTTTCGACCTCTGCACAGCATGAAACCGGCACCGTTCGATTCCTCAGAGTTTTTCACATAAGATATGTCCTTTTTCAAGCAAAAACTACAGCGGCAATTGTAGTTATCGGAGTAAAAACTGAACGAACACACTTTTAGGGTGAAATAGGGCGAAATAAACTATTTCTCGACCTCTGCACAGCATGAAAATGGCACCATTCGATTCCTGAAAGTTTTTCACATAAGATATGTCCCTTTTCAAGCGAAAACTACAGCGGCAATTGTAGTTATCGGAGTAAAAACTGAACGAACACACCGAATTAGGGTGAAATGGGGCAAAATGAGCCACTTCCAATGCTCTGCACAGGGTGAAATTAGTGGAAATCGATTTATTGGCGTTTTTTCCTATAGAAAAACATCAGTTCATGTACAAATACCAGCGGATTTGAAATAAGTCCGATTACAGCTTCGATTATGCCCACTCATTCCAAATTCCAAACCTCCAGTAGTGTGACAGCATCGCATTTGCCGCATCTACCTGCCAGCTTCCACAACGCTATCATCGGTTGTATAATTCAGTGGGTAAATCTTCCTCCATGGATGCCATTCGTCCGTTCTCTGCATTTAGAGAGATAGACCATAGATTGCTCCGCATATCGTTGTCATTGCCAGCTACGGCCAATATTTGCGACTGTCACTGCTGTCTAACGGTACCGGCATATTTGCGGGGACGGTACTTGCCGAACAGGGTATGTTTTCCTTCGGGGACAGTAAAACACACTTTATCCCGGACAATCGAAAGTTATGTAATATGCAAAATGACATCGAACATAAAGCATGATTAGCCAGCATATTGGTTTTCGTCGTCGTTACCTCAGAGTCGCATCATCATTCCCCCCAGAGAGCGTGGACATCCATTCCGATTCGATCCGTTCTTGAATGTTTCATCTATCCTTCCGCCGCCACGTCAATTGCATTCCACTAAAGTTTGATGTGAATTTTCTATTTTCAGAGTACACGTGTCTTTGCGTCGGAGAGAACCCGAACCACGGATACACCAATTTTGACAACTTTATGTGGTCAATGTTAACAACCTTCCAGCTAATTACGTTAGATTATTGGGAAAATGTATATAATATGGTGAGTATGTGATTTTTTCCCCTAGCAGTTGCATCATATTGCCCCAGGGAGGATTCCCGATTTGCCGCTTATGAATATTCATGAATCCGGATGCACATGAATACCTGAGTAATAATCAAGTCATACAAACAGTTCATGTTCGGCTTCCTAATCCTGCACATATTGTACTTCTGGTACCTTCTGGTTATCCTTTTCGCCACTTTGTTAGAGCAGACACTTAGAATCAGATAAATCTGGAAATTCAAGTCCTAGGACCATTCATGGTAGAGGAATTGAAAATGTTGCCACACCTTCCCAACCAGCGCAACGCCAGTGAATATGCAGAGAAACGTGTATCGGAATTAATGAACTGAATATTATTTAGTATGCTCTCCGCATACTCTACGGTCCCTTTGAAATTCCTCTAGTTTCCACCTAGGATTCGTTCGTTATGAAAATGGAAGTTCAGTAGGTAGGTGTCTGGAGATAGAGTAGGGTGTTGAATAACATTGTTTGTGTTGTTTGTCATACGTGCACTTGTTCTAGTTTCGTTCAAAAGTGGATAAAATTTAGATTTAATTGGCTGTAAGTTTCGAAGAGGCATAATTTATACAATTATTATGATAAATAGATACCATTTCACACAGGGGAATGGGCCACTGCAGCCTCCATTCAATTGGAAAATGGTTACAATGGAGGGCTACCAATTATTAATTCAATTAGAGCAGGTTTGATTTTAATTGCTGTTGATTGCGTTCGGTTTTAAGCGGCTCATCAATTATTGAGGCAAATGTCAAACGAAACTCTATTTCATGAAACTATCTGCGTCCTTTTCGTTGGTGTTTGTTTTGTTTTCACCACGGATCCTTTTTGTGCGTTTTTTTTTTTTTTCCCGCCTTTTTTAGTGAGCTCTTATCCCGGCAGAGAAGTCTATGAAACTGCTGTCTCATGAAATCGGGGCCTACTATGATTTAAATTAATAGCAGTGATGTGAAACACACGGTAAATCTGAAGTATTCAATTATGACTTCAAAGTAGGCATTTTGCTTGAAGACTGGAACTATGCATAAAATGCCTAAAACGGTTTTATGGAAAAATGCCTAAAGAATGCTTCGAAAAATGTATAAATTTGAGGCATTTTGCAGCATGTGAAAGAGATTAGAAACTATGCATTTCAAGAATATGATTGTGTGTACACACTTAGAAAATTTTACAGCATTCGGTAATTTTTCCGGACCTTCCACCACTGACCGGTCGGGAATCCGGTTTTACGGATTTCGGTAAAATTTGACAAGTTCCGGTAATTGTTTTACCGGAAACTGTAAAATTTCACCGAAATCTGGTAAATCAGATTACCGCCATGTGAAAGTCGGTAAAATACCGAATACTGTAAAATTTTCTAAGTGTGTAGAAACTAGTCACTTTTTGAAATGAAGATGAGATAAGAAATTTAGCGCCAATATTTCAAAAGGGCACATCTGCTTTTTATTTTGTAATCAACAACATTCCCTATCGATTCGTCTCAAAAACCCATGCAGGTTTATCAAATTCACCATAAGGTAGGAAAATGCTTCTTCATGCAGGATTGTTGATTTGCAGGAGAAAGTTTTCATTTCCGAGAAAGTGATGGTTTACAGCAGATCCGCCATTTTGAAATGTTGGCACTGAACTGGTTCTAGAAAATGGCTCTATATAGATACAAATTTGAATTTATTTCAAAATTAAAAACAGATTTGATAAAATATAACAATACAACAAAATGGCACCACGATCTTCAAATTTGTATTTAGTTTGTGCCAAGGTTTGTGTTTACTTTTGACGTGGAGTTTCAGCTCTTGCACATAATCATCAATTTGGGCACTGCAGCCGCTGATAGGGCACTGTATAGTAATTATAATCTTAATTTTTAATAAAATATAGCAATAATCAATTAAAGATTACTTGCCTCGTAGCTTGTCTCAAGTTTTGCTTGCAAGAACTATTTTTTTTTTATTTTCACATTTTTTCCAGGCAAAGCCAGTCAACCAGCACAAATCGATTTTTTCACTTTGTTCTCCGTTATTTTACGTCGGCCTATTTCCTCACATGGTGACAATCACCGTTTTTCACTTTGTGTTTTTTTTTTTTTTTTTCCCCCCCCCCTTATAAAAAAAGGGGATAAACAAAATTTTTTTTTGGGTATAAAAAAAGAGGTATTTTTTAACGTATGGAGGATGTTCATAAAAAACAAAAAAAAGAATCAAAAAAAGACCACTTCACAAATACCGCGCAGGAAGGCATGTCATGATGATAACCTAGAAAACCAGAATGCGCAATGTGAAAAAGAAGGGAAATGAATGGAGGATACCCAAGTAACATTGCCAAAACCTTCCTGCTTTATTAAGTTTTATTAAGGTTTTATCAATGCCACTAGAAATCAATTTGGTTTTATTATGACGCCAAGGGGTGCCAATAGGTTTCATATTTTAGTCACGTTTATGAGAACCTACACAGCTTGTTTACAACGATCTTAAAACCTTGTTTCTCAACTTCCTTTTACTCCTATCAAAGGTTTTATTTTGACTTTATGAACTCGTAAAATGCTGTATTGAAATGCCGTTTTAGGATTCATTGATTTTATCTTATGATGGTCAGTTGAATAAACATTTTAAAACCATTTTGCTTCCAGTAAATGTATTAAACGGCAAATTGACATTGAAGAAAGTCGCCATAAAACCAAATAGTTTTATAATAGTCATTGGGAAGAAAAATTGGCTTTATGGCAAAACTGTGATTTTATTCCAATCGCCATATTGGAATATAAGAAATAATTGAAATGTGGAAAAATAAATGCATCAAATTTTCAATGGTTTGTAAATAAAATGTAGATCAGAGACTAATTTCGGCATTCTTTTAATCATCTCATCCGATTCCAAGCACTTTTCAGGAAATTTATGATTAATGTACCGAATATATTTGTTTTAATTTGATTTATGTTGTTGTAAATTCACATAATTTCCGAGGCGCATTAATGTTTGGCTCTTATCGTGCCAATATTCACCATAAAAATAATTGCGCATATAATTTGGAGCATAATACGCTGTAGAAAACACAATTTGTTTTGGATATTTTGCTATCAACCAAAATTTTCCACAACACTAGACCTTTTTTTTGACTGCTAAATGAATCAGAAGATCAGAGAATCGAACAAAGCAGAACAACCAAAACCATCCTCGATTTCACAATGAAGTTTGACAGCTGTGGCCATTTAGCCACATTCTGGTTTTAATGGCAGCCAATAGGTTTTATGAAGGTTCTCAAGTGGTCATAACATCTATCACTAGAACATTTTCAAAATCCTTATGTTCTTATAAATGTTTTATTAACTTGTTTTCACAACCGTCTATAGAGTGGGCCATTTTGTACAAATTTCGGCTTTAAAGAAGCATAGAGGAGGTGTTGGTAGACAAAACAGTTTTGAATGTAGTTTTATCAACAAAGCCGGAGGAGTGCTATACGGCTGGAATAAAACTAAAATTGTTACTTGGGTATACTTGATCCAGAGGTTTCCATCATCCTAACAACAAAATCTAAGAAATGTTTCTGTATTATTATTCTTCTGAACAAGAATTTAACACTCATGATCTGTACTTGACAAACGTGATATTTTATCGAAGCAAACAAGAGCGGAACTTTCGAAAGAAGGATCATTCCTAGATTGGGAATGGGTCTTTTGTGCCACCCCTAATGCGTACTGGTCACATCGACGAACAATTTGTTTTACTTGTTAAATTATTTCAAAATATCTCATTAAATTTCTCTTGCAGGTCCTTGCGACGTGTGGTCCGATGAGCGTGTCGTTCTTCACCGTAGTGGTATTCTTTGGTTCGTTTTATTTGATCAACCTGATGTTAGCTGTAGTTGCTTTGAGTTACGAGGAGGAAGCGGAAATCACCCAAGAGGTAAGCATCAGAATTCCAATCAAACGTGATTCTCAACGAATTTCTCCCTCCCATTCATCCAGGAACGTCGGAAAGACCTGATCGACCATCGGGACGATTCGACATTTAGCTTCGATCCGGCCAGTTTGAATGTTAAGCAGTTAAGTAAGCAGCAGCGCAAAAAGCTTGACGCCCGAAAGGGCGTCCTTCTGGCGTCGTATTCTCGCAAGAAGACCCGCCGGAGAAAGAAGGGCAAGGAAGGGGGCGAAAACGGAAACCATCTTGTAAGTTGCCAACAGATAAACGATTACGTGTGGGTGGGAAAAAAAGTGCAATGAAATTCTACCATTTTTTTTTTATCTTCTCTCCATCCGGTGCAAAACAGGCCAAAAGCAGATCGGTGACGCCAAGTCCCAGTCCGAGTCCCAGACACAGCATAGTGCGACCGCAAGCGCTGGCATTGCAGCGAACGAAAGGCATGCTGACGTCGACGCCTCCAGCTCTGCCTCCCGCACAGCATCAACAACAGAATCCGAACACGTTGCACCCTTTAGGTAACACATAGCACTCCATTGTCTGCATTGCCCTTATTGATTTGGCAGATGGAAACATTTAATAAACTGTCTTCTCTCTCATCAGGCGTGCACTATCGGGGTCAGTTGCTGCCTTCCAGCCGCCAGGCGAGTTCCAATGCTAGCGAAGGTGGTGTCAATCGAGAATCTTCCCTGGACGATTCCGGCGTGGTGGATGACCACGAGGAGCAGGACGTCGTCACTGGCTCCGAGCTGGTGCATTCTTCCTTAGTCGAGGTAAAATAAAACCAAAGGCAAAAGGAGGTGTAGAGTGTAGTTAGCAACAATCTTTCCCTCCACTAAGTCCTGTTTGAATAATAGGGCTTTTCACGCCTTGCAGGTGTGAGGTCCTCACAGAATACCTAGTATAACATAGCGAAAGATTGTTTCGCCCATAAGAAAATGAAACACACCGAAGACAAAAGGCACCGGCGACAACGACGACGATGGCAGCGTAAAGTAGCGTTAAAAATTTATTAAAATTTAAAAATAAACACAGCTGCGCCCGGGCACACGGTTCACGCGCCTCGGGAATAGAACACGTGCATTCGTTAGCGCTCCTGGTCCTGGTGCATTCAACTCATCCAGTTATGAATTTCCCTCGTTTCTCAAGCTTTGTCATGCTGCCTTGACTCCGTGCAATGGTGTGATGGTGTATGTGTGTGTCCTTGGTTGGTGTTCCTCTTTTGTGCGAGCTCGGCCAATGAACATAGGTGCATGATGCACACACGAAGGTGTAGTTTTCTGCTTGGGAGTATCGTTTTTCACAACTGTATGTCAACCTCCCCCTCCTACTCTGAGCAGAGTAGTTGGCAGAGGACAAATGAAAGTAAACAGTTCTACCTCTGGGTGCTCATGGAAACGCTACCACCCAACACCCACAACAACTAAGTGGGTGGCCATCAGCCAGGAGCAAAGGTTCAAAGCCTGATGCTGTTGCTGGAAAAGACACAAGTGTTGAAAAATTGTATTCTCAAACTGAAGATTGCTGCCAAGCTATGATATACTGGTGAGCGTGATGGGAATATTGTTTTTAGCATTTTCAAATGGAACGGTATAGATACACAGCTTGGAAAACTGACAGTTTTATCGATCATCCTACAAGACGCTGGTTACTTGGATGGTCAACCTTGGATGTGTTTTCTGAAGTTTTAATTGAAAACTCAATTTCTCTCGGCACTGCAAACGTACAGTGTTGAAAAAGTTCCTCAAAGTTCAGTATTTTATTTATTTATTATTTTTATTTACATGGCATAACGTCACAATACTATAACATAGCCTGATTCGTGGCTGCTCCTCTCCAATTCCTTTGGACACCTTGTACCCCCTAGGTCTTGCTCGTTGCGCCCCACGTCGTCTTGTACCAACCGGATTCCGTCGAACACCATTTTTGCAGGATAGTTGCCCGGCATTCTCGCAACATGTCCTGCCCAGCGTATCCTTCCAGCTTTTGCTACCTTATGAATACTGGGTTCGCGGCGAGTTGCGCGAGCTCATGGTTCATCCTTCGCCTCCATAGTCCGTCCTCCTGTACTCCACCAAAGATGGTTCTTAACACCCGTCGCTCAAAAACTCCGAGTGCTCGCAGGTCCTCTTCAAGCATTGTCCACGT
>JAHHFK020005641.1:0-56828 GCA_024533555.2 Aedes koreicus | reverse complement strand
GCTAGAACTGTTCTGTGCCATTTGGTGGTATATGAGCACGATCAGGCGCGCACTCTTTTTGCCAGTCAAGAGGGTATCCTTCCTCTTGCCTACCACGCACTGGGGTAGCTTGGCAAACGATAATGTGCTTGATTGGATATTGTGTTTTCAAAAATAGCTCTCCACTCATTTCAACTGCTTCTATTCCATTTCTATTCCTGCCGAACTCAAACGAGCCTATCAATACTTTCTCTTCACATCTTTGGTTCTAGCAGAAATTGTTGTCCACTCCTAGGGCTGCATGTTGATAAGAAAGATATTTTCAATGTTCAAACATTATAATTGATTACGTGCTTCACGCAACAACAAAACACATGATTAGTAAAAAGAAATATTCAGATCCAACTACCTCAAGGAGTGAACAATTGTTAATTTTATCGTAGCTGCCGAGGCCATGGCCCATCAACAAAATAACGGCCAATGCATCGTCACTGAAGCAAATGAGATAAACGACGAAGGACTTATCCGCTTATCTGCCACAGCTTTAAGTGATCAAACGAAAGAGGCAGTACTACAAATTTTATGAAGATGGTTATGTAAGTCATGCCATGCCCGGCCAAAAAGATAATGTGTATATACAAAAAGATGGCGAAGGGCAAGTCATTGAAAACAAAATGATCTTGATGACTTTAAAAGAAACATACATTCGTTTCAATGAAATTCTCAGTTAAAGAAGAGTTAACCAAATTAGCCTTTAGTTTTGGCACAACACAAGAAAGTGAATATATAGCAACATAGCTGAACCTGCTATATAATAATGCAAAAACAATTCAAGTAACCCAAACATTCCATTCTTTTGTTTTGTTGATCAGAAAACAAAATATAAACAAAACATTACTCAAACTGTGCCAAAAATGGTGCTTAAAATTTTGATATTGTCCGGAAAATTGTGTTGCTCGTAGGAGATATATCATGTTTACTATTATGTTATGGATTTGCTGTTTTTCAAAGCTGCACTGTAAATAACTAGTTAGAAAAAAAGCCTGTTTTACTTTTTTGTCATTTCTCTAGCGTCAGTCAGATGCCAGTTTTAAGCAAACATTATGGGCTTTAATATAAAAAAATGGAGTTTTAAAATGTTCACATTTTGAGTTTATATTTTTTTTATTATAACATATTTATATTTTTGGTTAGTGAACATTGTTCAGATAAGGAAGTTCAAATTTTTACTTTGCAAAACACATCATATCAGTCAAACAAACCGTTTTGGTCTTTCAATTTTCTTTAACCATCAATACCTCTCTTACACAGACCCTTTTGAGAACGTAGTCGTGATCCAAAATGAGGAGCTACTAAAGCAAATTGGCATCATTAGTCAAGAACTGTGCAAAGTGCAAGAGAAATTTGGAAATGATGTTACTGTTATGATGTTACTTATTGAAAACGTGAAATAATTACAGTGTTTTCACGCCAAATCAGTAAATGACAAAACTTTAGCATTTTAGACTTGGCCGAAACTCTGCAAACTTGTTCAGTATAACAGTATAAGTGTTTTGGCATGAGGAACGGAAATCGCTCGTTTACAGAAAAAGCGTCGAAGATAAAAAGGGTAGGGTAAAATAAACATAAAAAAAATTTCCACTGAAAAAAAACATGTTCATGATAATATCATATTTAAAATTTAAAAATCAAATTCCACAAATACGTTATTAAGATTTTTTTTAAATTAAAATGGTTGAGTTTGGACAAAAATGCCATTGCTGTAAAGGTAAGGACAACGTGGACAAAACAATGTAAAAAAAGTTTTCCTAATAACAACTTTTGGAAGATTTTCATAAAATCAATTTTTGTTTTTCAAAATTGCTTTTAATACCAGAAGATGAATGAAAATCAAATTTCAATCGAAATGCTGCAGTTTATAATCTCCCTATCAGAAACTGTTTTCGAGATATTTTGAATTTAATTTCATGAGTGCCTAAAAACTTAAGAAACACGCCCTTTTCATAAGCTATTCGAGATGTTCTAGCAACAAATATATGTTTGTTTTAACACACATGAATATCAAAACAACTTTTTCATTGACACTCACAAGATTGGATTTATAGTTTAAAAGTTATAGGAGATTACTCTCAAATTTAAATATAAAATTAAAAATAACGTATTTTTGAAACTTGAATATTAAGTTTTGATAGATTTTCTCAAAACAATGTTTTTTACATGGACATTTTGATTTCCTACCATTCCTAAACACACACCCTCCTCAAAATTACCCTCGAGCCCAAAAAATACATTTATCCTATTCAAAATACTTATTCTGTTATATTGAATACAGTTTGAAATTTCTACCAAATCCAAGTGGCAAATTTCTGCATTCGACTGTTTCGCCTGGAACTGCTCAATAAATAAAGATCGACTCACGTGCAGGTAAGGATAATACTGTAGTGACCACGGACATAGAAGATTATGATTCACGCGTACGCGACATGATCAATACAGATCCGTATCAGGAACATGAATTGAAGATCGGACACCCTAACATCCTCTTAATGTGATGGTGGAAGAAGCAAACTTTGCTCAGCACAATGTAGCTCGTTTGGTGGGCGATGACAAATTAGATTTTTTTTAGGCAATACGATCTTGAAAGCCTTGTCATTTGGAGGTGAGAACTTTTTATTTGAAAATATGATGTTTTTGAAAGAAAGGTCTCCACTGATTTATGTGAGAAACGTTAACTGCCAGTGGAAGCATAACTGCTTGCATGACATTTGGATATTTTTGATTTTTTTTATGCCAACCACAACACTTTGATGTGTACTTTCAAAATATAATTCAAACAGGTGTGGTTAATTCAAGAAAAATCGTAAATATGGTGAGTGATTTTTTGCCACCTGAAATGTGGACGCATAATTGTCCCACTAGGAGCAAGTTTTGTTCTAGTGGGACAAATATGCGTCCAATTTTCAAGTGGGACGCATCGACTAGGCATTTTTCCTAAATTGATTATTTGTAAGATGGGACAGTAATGCGTCCACCGGCAGTTAAGTAGGTGACCAAAAGATTATTCGAAACCTGAAGATTTTTTTTAACTCATTATTTATTTTAAATTTTTACATTATCTTACATTCAAATAAAATAATGTAAAAATTTTAAAAAAATTAAGGAGTTAAAAAAAACCAAGAATATCTTCAGGTTTTCTGAGTTTTCGATTTTATGTCCATTCGATCAACTGTTATTCGACTAAGTGCACGATAGGCCCACGACCAGTGAGATTATGATGTTGCTCCCATGCATTCTTTCCTTTTTTCCATTGACAGAAGAGATGCACGCGCGTCTCTTTCTGTTATTGGTTATTGACCTTGATCACAAGTCCGCTATTTTTGCTCGTGTAATGTGTTTTATTGTACGCGAAAAGATTGGAAAGATTGGTTCTCACGCACTCGTATTATTCTCAGAGATGAGAGGGAGAGAGCTCCCTCCAATGGATGTTGATACGTCTTACGTATCAAGTAAAATGTAGGGTAACTCGGCAATAATCAACGAAATCATGTTGCTATCAAGATGACCTATTGCACTCAAAGTAATTGAGAAATTATTAATCAATTTATCCTTTTTTTTTTTTAATAATCGTTTATTTGTACAGGCTCAATCGAATAAACTTTACAGAGCCAAATTTTCATATTTATATACATCATTTATCTTAAAACTAAAGTTAGGAGGATAGAGCCGATTACTCGCGGCCGTCTCGAGGTTAATAGGAATTACAAATTACGGATGGGAAAGAGGGTGGGAATTTAAAATATGGTTTACATAACACATTAAATTTAAATTCTAAATTATCTAAACACTTATAACTATACAATTTATGGTTTGCTTTTGACTTGAACATTTTTTGAAAAAGAAAAAAAAACACACATACACAGATAAAAAAAAACTTATAGTAAACATACAGGTTAAACTAACTACAATCTAAGGCTAATGTTAGTCAAAAACACATAAATGAGTTTCATGTACTCCAAATCACGTACAGCCAAAATATCTCGAATTGGCACATTGGGTTGTCTACCTCGAGCCCGAAGGGAATCATAAAGCTCCGATCTGACTCCACGATGTTCAGCACAAGACCAAATAACGTGATCTGCGTCCTGATAGCCTTGTCCACACTCGCAGAGATTGCTGTCGCTCAGCCCAACCCGGTATAAATGAGCGTTCAAAGAATAATGATTGGACATGAGGCGAGACATGACACGAATGAAGTCTCGACCCACATCCATCCCCTTAAACCAGGATTTCTTCGACACCTTTGGGATGATAGAATGTTGCCATCGCCCCAAATCTCCTTTACTCCATTTATACTGCCAGCTGACGAGTGACTGTTGACGAAAAATAGGAAAAAATTCGTTGAAGGCGATTTGTCGATCACAAATATCGCCTTCCATAGCGCCCACCTTTGCAAGCGAGTCCGCTTTCTCATTGCCCGGAATTGAACAATGAGATGGGACCCATACAAAGGTGATGATAAAATAACGCGAAGATAAAGCACTTAGAAGCTCCTGTATTTTCATGAGAAAATACGAGGAGTGCTTTACCGGCCTCAATGAGCGAATAGCCTCTATAGAACTGAGACTATCCGTGAAAATGAAGTACTGATCCGGTGTTAATGAGGCAACCATTTCTAGCGTAAAGTGTATTGCCGCTAATTCAGCGACATATACGGAACAAGGAGCTTGAAGTTTACGATTGGCGCTATAAATTTCATTAAATATACCAAAGCCTGCTGACTCCTCTATTAAAGATCCGTCAGTGAAGAACGATTTAGTGGAATTAACTTGGCCAAACTTTGCAGCAAATATCACAGGAGCAATCATAGGACGATGATGCTCTGGGATTCCATGAAGCTCTTGCTTCATGGATAAATCAAAATGAACCGAATTGTCGAAATCGGAGAAGCAAACACGATTGGAAATGTTCGGCGAAGGGCTGACATCCTGTGTTATGTACAAATGGTACAAGGTCATGAAGCGGGTTTGAGTATTCAACTCAAGGAGCTTCTCAAAATTTTCGATCACCTGGGGGTTCATAACTTCACACCTGGTGAGGAGCCGGAGAGATAATTCTGAAAACCGATCCGAGAGTGGCAACATGCCAGCCAGCACTTCAAGACTCATGGTGTGAGTCGAGTGCATGCAACCTAACGCGATACGAAGACACCGATACTGAATACGTTCCAGTTTAATGAAGTGCGACCGAGCCGCTGACTGAAAACAAAAACTACCGTATTCCATAACCGACAAAATCGTTGTCCGGTACAACGTTAGAAGATCTTGTGGATGAGCTCCCCACCAGGTCCCGGTAATTGTGCAGAGAAAATTGACCCTCTGCTGGCACTTTCGCTTCAGATACTCAATATGGGATCTCCAGGTGCACTTAGAATCGAACCAGACCCCAAGATATTTAAATGACATAGAATGAGTTATCGGCTTACCCCAAATTTGAAGCTTCGGTTGTGCTGGGTTATGCTTCCTAGAAAAAACTACCAACTCAGTTTTCTCCGTAGAGAATTCGATACCTAGCTCTAAAGCCCAAGTAGACAAATTGTCTAAGGTATCCTGTAAGGGTCCTTGCAGATCGACCCCATTGGGTCCCGTGACAGACACTACGCCGTCATCTGCAAGTTGTCTCAACGTACAGTTGTCACTTAGACAACCGTCAATGTCTTTGACATAAAAATTATACAAAAGGGGGCTTAAACATGATCCCTGGGGGAGACCCATGTAGCTAAATCGAGAAGCTGTAGAGGTTCCATGAGAAAAGCTCATATGTTTCTCTGACAGCAAATTGTACAAAAAGTTATTCATTAATGGAGAAAAGCCACAAGCGTGGAGTTTATCTGAAAGAACTTCAACAGATACTGAATCAAAAGCCCCCTTTATGTCCAAGAATACAGAAGCCATTTGCTCTTTTTTAGCAAAAGCTAGCTGAATATCTGTGGAAAGTAACGCGAGACAGTCGTTCGTTCCCTTACCCCTACGGAAACCATATTGAGTATCTGAAAGCAGGTTGTTCGTCTCAACCCATTTGTCCAGACGGAAGAGGATCATTTTCTCCAACAACTTTCGAATGCAGGATAACATCGCGATGGGTCGATAGGAGTTGTGGTCGGACGCGGGTTTGCCAGGTTTTTGAATGGCGATAACTCTCACCCGCCTCCAATCATCCGGTACAATGTTGAGCTCCAAAAACTGATTAAACAAGTTCAACATGCGCCTCTTCGCGACGTCTGGAAGGTTCTTAAGCAAGTTGAACTTGATTCTATCAGCTCCTGGAGCCGTATTGCCACACGAAAGGAGCGCGAGAGAGAGTTCTACCATTGAAAAAGGTTGGCTGATCTCATCTATCGGATTCTCGGTTTCGCGAGGAATGATCCGTGCCGGCACAGAATCTGGACAAACTTTTCGCGCGAACTTGAGGATCCATTGATCCGAGTACTCTTCGCTCTCGTTGTTCGTAGTTCGGTTACGCAATCTTCGCGCCGTGTTCCAAAGAGTACTCATCGACGTCTCGCGCGATAGCCCGTCCACGAATCTTCGCCAGTATCCGCGTTTCTTGGCCTTGATCAGGCTCTTAAGTTCGCGTTCGAGAGCCGTGTATACTTCGAAGTGCTCAGGTGTTCCACGTCTACGGAAAACTTTAAACGCGTCGGACTTTTTACGGTAAACCTCGGTGCATTGCTGATCCCACCATGGAGAAGGAGGTTTCCTGCGAAATGACGTCCCTGGAACTGGTCGAGTTTGAGCTTGAAGCGCGCTGTCTAAGATCAGGTTGGAGAGGAAGTTATATTCGTCTAGCGGTGAAAGCCTTTCTACCGTCGTTACGGCTTCATCTACTGCTGTCCTGAACTTTGTCCAATCGATGTGACGGGTAAGATCATACGTGACGTTGACAGATTTCGACGGATTGAACCCGGTGGCAACCGAAATTTTTATGGGCAAGTGATCACTACCGTGGGGATCTTGAATCACATTCCATGTGCAATCCAACGATAATGAATTCGAACAAAGTGTGAGGTCTAATCTACTGCCAACTGAGGATGTTCCAGCCAAACGTGTTACTTCTCCATTGTTAAGAACTGTCATATTGAAGTTGTCACAGAGGTCATATAATAAGGAAGACCGGTTGTCGTCGTACAGTTCTCCCCAGCCTGTACCGTGAGAGTTAAAATCTCCCATGATCAACCGCGGAGCAGGAAGAACCGAACAAATATCTGAAAGTTGTTTTCGGTTTATTGAGGCTCTAGGAGGAATATAAACGGAAGCAATGCAAAGGCTTTTATTTTTAATAACAGCCTGACATGCGACAACTTCAATACCTGGAATAGGAGGAAAATTCACTCTATAGAAGGAGTAGCACTTTTTGATCCCCAGAAGTACTCCTCCTCCACGTGAATCCTCACGATCAAGACGAATAATATTGAAATCATGAAACGGAAGATCGATTTCGGAAGAGAGCCATGTTTCACAAAGAGCGAAAGCATCACAACCGGTATTGTGAGTTAAAAATTTGAATGATTCCAATTTAGGAATCAAACTTCGACAATTCCACTGTAGAACAGTGATCAAATCCCCGACCTCATTTGGAAAATTATCCATCGAAGGAGATGATAGCTGCAAGGAGGGGCCACTTAATTGTCAATTGCTTCAAAAAAGTCTTCACTGTTGGAAGCATTGCCAAAACAATGCTTTTGAGAGGGTCAGAAATTTCGAGGTACTTGAAGATACCTTCGACAATGTTATCAAATGAGAACAGCCCAGTCGAGGAAGGGGCTTCTGTTCTTAAAATTGGGGCATCAGGGGTTTTGGATGTCCCCGGAAGAGATGGAAAGTCCTGGGTGTAGTTAGTACTACGAAAACCAGGAGGAATTGGATTTTCCTTTTTCCCACCTTTTTTTGAAGTAGGCATGCTGGTCTCGGGCTTCTTTTCAGCAACTTTCCGTGGGCGGACGCGTCTTCGCTTCCTTGAAGCACCTTCCGGAAAAGTGAACGATGTTCCCTCTTCAGCCGAATCAAAGTCAGACTCGTCATCTGACAGAGGAGCAAAGGGATTTGTATTGGCATTGGGTGGTGGGGAGACTTTTTTCACCATTTCGGCGAAAGATTGCCTGGAACGCTGTTTTAGCGAGCGTTCTATTTTTTCCCCGTGTTGTTTGTACGCCGGGCACGATGAGAGAGCATGAGGAGGAGTTCCCTTACAGAAAGCGCATTTTGGTGTGCTGTCTGCACAGGCGCCATCCTCATGTTTCTCCCCGCAGTTGGAGCAGCGTGCCTTATTGCCGCAATGGGAGGTCGTATGTCCCATCTGCTTGCATTTTTGGCAGATCATGACCCGAGGTACAAACAACCGCACAGGTAGTCGAAGTTTTCCCAACTCGACGTATTGAGGGAGGGCTGAACCAGAGAAGGTCACACGAAACGAGTCTGAGTTGGTAAATTTCTTTTTACCCTCACTGATCGATACTGTGCCTAGTTTTTGCACATCCAGTATCTTGACTGAAGGGAGCAGAGGGTTCTTAAAGCGACCAACCCCCTGCTTCAACAGGATCTCAGGGGTCAAGCTCGCTTCGGTGACCACCCCTTCAATCTCAATACCTCGAGCTGGGATGTACACTAAATATTCCAGTGTAAAAAACTGAGAGACAGCAATTTCGTTAGCTTGTTTAAGGTTGGACACAACAACTTTTAATTTATTGGGTCTCACCTTAATTATCTCGGTCACGGCCGAGAACCGTTTCGTCAGATCGTTTGAAATCTGGTAAATATTTAGAGGTTTCGTTTTGGGCCGAAAATAGACAACCCAAGGACCAGCTGAACTATCTGGATAAGCACGCGATCGGGTAACTTTAAGAGCTACCCCATCATTTGGCGGCATGGATGAATCATCTTCCGACAAATCATCCATGTCGCACCCGTGGGAGCTTATGACGCTCAACCGCTAACGTAATTATCTACAATCAATCACAGATAAACAAACTAAACCTAAGCACACAACAAACTAAACCTAAGCACACTCTCTCACACGCTCTCACACACTCTCACTCACTCTCACTCACTCTCCACACAATACAAAACAATATATTCAGAAGAAAGAGAACAAAAGCTTATCTTATATATATATCACTGATCTGCTGCAGCCGGGCGACGAATGTGCTGCTGTCGAACGACGATCCGTGGCCGCGTGTGCCGGCTAGACGTTGAGCTGAACGATGATGATAATGATGACGATGATGATGTTGCTGATCGGTGGTGGTTAGCAGATGATCGACTGCACGCTACACACGATGGACTGCTGGTGTGCGTGCCGTATAGATGCGGAGCAATATGGCTTTTAGGTCGTGGCAATATCGCTAATTGCAATTAATGACGTTGTTGCACTGTTTAACACTCAACGTTTTCTACTTCAGAAAACTAAGACTCGATTTCACTCGCGACTCAGAAAAAAAAATAGTGCTGAAGGCTTGAAACAACTTGTGAAATGCTTCCAAAGCAACGGAAAGCTGACCGAACGAACTGTTCCGTTCGCTTGTTCACTGGGCAATGACCTCGATCGCTCACCTGACCACGTCCATTCAACCGTTGAAGATAGGGAGGATTTGGTATCTACTTTAAGAAGACACCGGGAACCCATGTAGCCTTCAGTAGATATCAAAGGAAAAGGAAATGAATAGTCGGAGAGAATAGTTAAACAGAATGCCCTGTTTTGTGTACAGAACAAAAAAATATTTAAAATGGTCGTTGGGAGCATTTAGTCTAAGAAGGTTAAGTAATGCTCCATTTCTCTTCAAGCGGTTGAGACTTAAGCATTAACTATAGTCCTGATTTGTTTTTTCTATGTCTTTTAAAAACTAGAACTTTAATCTTATAAACCCATGATTTCTGATAATGAAGCAAACAAGTAAAGTTTGGGCTACAAACCTATTTATGGCACAAAACGATCTTCAACCAATAACTCTGAATAATTGAAAGCTGAATAAATAGTTCACCCTGCCTGTAATCAGTACTAAACAGTTTTTTTTCACGTTTTTGAGTTATAATGTGCAATGATCATATTTTTCATAATAGTTTACAAACCTGTAAACCAAGATAAAAAGAAAGAAAGAATAAAACCCTGTAAACTATGATGAAAATTAAAAAGAACGAAGTATCAGGTGAAAACCATAATTGCATTGAAATGATGTATCGCTCCTTGTCCCCAAATAAGTAATTGATATGCCTTTTCTTTGTAAACTTCACCAAACAAAATCTTGATGAGCTCTTTAGGACGTTACAATTGCGCAAAGAACTGTAAAATTTTCGCAATACAATTTCGTTCTACAACTTACAACTAAAAGATGTCCGTCGAGACCAGTCGAACGTGCATGAGAAAATTATGCCGCGAAGAATTCAACAAGCAGACTGGCACTCCACACTGAAAGAGCCAGTAAGTCGTAGACAAAATAGGCCTATCTGTCAAAAGATAAGCTTTTTTTCTAGTGGACTTTAAAGAAATTTGCAGCGTTTACTAGTATTTAATATACAGATGGAAAAAGTAAACAAGTGAAGCGATCGATTAAACTCTACTAGTTTTTTTTGACAGAATGGGGCTGATATGCAGCAATATGTGCTCGAGCTTGACAGACACATACAATTGTTAAAAATGGTTTAGAAAATTATGCATATTACACGTAAATTACCAAAAATAAATTGCACAATAGATAGCAAAGTTGGCTTAGCCAAAGAAAACATTATTTCAGCCTCAATTATTATTTGTCTGATTTTGCTCAATATAGGCGAATATGCTTTTACAGGCAGTGTATCTAATCAAGGTCTTTTGCTTTCGGGACCACTTACAAAGTGTTATGGTGACTGATTGGCCACGGTGACTTAATAAGAGTGCCAAAAGGGCACCAATTCACTTTGACAGAGTTGCCGCCGGTCCCCAGTTACTTCTTTGAGAAGTTCCACAGAGCACACTTTCAAATCTTGCAATATTTTTGACGGACTCCCCAACTCACCGAACGGAGTAATGGGTTCCTTTAGTCTCTCCCACTCATACAACATACAGCTATGACATTCAGCGGTTGGCACGTTACTCTTATTTATATATTTAGTCAGCACCAACAGGCTTAGTAGTGCCCCAATGGTGGTACGTTACAACAAACAGACAGCAGTAATCTATACCTAATGCTATGTGGGAGATGACATCCGTGCTTCCTCCGCCCTATGCTAAGGACCTTATAATTTTACTCTACGGGACCTAAAGCTAATTGGGTTTCAAACATATAAAGGATACTAAGCTGAATTCCATTTGATCAAGTATAGAATAAGAAATAGGCAACAACCTTAACTTTGACAAATAAAACGGTGCAAAAATGACAGCAGAAAACTTTTCACGTCTAGATTTTCACTACTTATTGCACTACTGTACAAAAATCATCGTACAACAGGGGATGCCAGATCCTGCATACAAGGCAGTGATGCTCCGCGGTGCGAGCACACAGTGATATAAAATTACTACTAGAAAACCAGGTTCGACCTACAGAAAGAGACTGTAGCTGAAGCCTCCTCTAAGAAGTCAAACTATCAATCGCATTAACTCGATAAATTCTATAAATAGAGATTGGACTCAGCTTCATGAAAGTGGTGAAAGAACAAATCTTGCACCCACATAATCTCTTCATAATAATATAATTGAAAGTAAAAAGGAGTAAAATGGAAAGAGGTCACCCAAATTTCAAAGACGTCCGGCTCCCGCATTGTAACCACAGTGATGATTATCTATAGTCGTGACTAAAGATGATCCCGGTGGATTTCCTCTTTTTGATTTTGGAAGCAATCGACAAATTCCACTATACATCCTTGGGCCATATCGTTGCTGGTGGAATATCAAAAGAATTGCTTACGGACAAAACAACAATCATCACATCTTGGGCTATTGCCCTTTTCGAACTCAAAAGTGTTGTAGAAAAATCACAGTTTTCAACGATTTTAAGAGAAAATTCTAACCAAAACTTTCAGCACGAAGCAAAACGTGACAGCAAAACAAAAAACCAACCATCTTCGAGCAAAGCCTACTTCTCAATCGGCCCTTCATACAGAAGCTTGATGATCACAAACAATAATAGAATCCTGATCAAATCGTTTTTCAGATTATTCCACTGCTATGGAAAGTTACCTTGCTACAATAGATGGTAGTATTACATCATCACATCATCATCACATCATCATCATCATCATGATTTTCAAATGGCTCATCTAAACACAAATCAAAGAAACAAAATCTGTGTAGAGTGAATTATAATGTTCTGATAAGAATGACCGATGAATTATTTGTGGGACTCACTAAAGTGATTCTTAGCAGTTTTATTATAGTTTGTTTTGTGAAATTTTGTGTTGGGTAGAGCGAATACGGCTGGCAACGCTATAAATAGGAAAACCTAAAAAAAAAACCATACGAAGACTACTTTTAATAGAAAAATCTATCAATTGAGACGAAGTTGCATCCATCAATAGACTCAATTTGTTGCTTATAGACCGACATTACATCCGAATCCCTCGAATGTTCCTGACTTTATAAAATGTGTAACTTTTCGTGATACATACAGTCAGTCTCAAAATTGATCGTACACCCATGACGTGTAGAATTTTTGGATTATATTGGGGGGATAATACTTCACAAATATATTATTTCTGTTGTAGTTCATTTCAACAATTGCTCACCTTGTAAAGCATGAGCTTCAATTACTGAAAAGGATTTCTACAAAATTTTAATTGAATAAAATTCCAGAAATGAAGCATTTTTGATGTTACAAAATTGAGCGTACACCTTTACTATTTTCAAACCAATTCGTTTTATAAACACAATATTGGCACAATATTGAAGTGAATTTTTCTAGTAGTGCACACTACCAAAATGTCATGTAAATTTCTGTCGCCTGAGACCGACACATGCAAGCGTCCTTTAGCACATAAGAATGAGTTGAAAGAGATGAGAAAATAAATTCAATCAAACACATCTTTCGTCGAATTGCGTGTGTTTCAGTTTCAGGAGACATAATTTTACACGAAATCTTTCTGTACGTTCTCCGACTTTTTACAGACGCGAATTACGTCTCGTGTAAAATTCTTAATTTCTAAGTGTGTGCTCTCAGTTGCATTGGCAGCGATCTTAGTTATTTTCGTCTGGAAGTTTATTGTGTTTGGATCAAAATGGCGACCACCAGGAAAGAAACCGATATTGCCACGCGCACTCAAGTGATCAGTATGTGGCTTCGTGGAAAATCGTAGCGGGAAATAGCGGCCACCATTGGAAGAACACATTCCACAGTGCAGAAAATCGTAAACACGTGTAAATTCAAGGGACCGCAAACGGATCTTGACCGCTGCTGAAAAGAACATAAGACAAGTATTCTGAAATTGGCCAATGTGGTCGCTGAAAATTTCGGGAGATCCATCAAAAGCAAATATTAAGAAGCGGCTGGATTTTGCGAAGGAGTTTATTGAAAAGCCTTTGGAGTTTTGGAACAAGGTGGTTTTTACCGACGAGATGAAAATTAATCTATTTGGATCCGATGGAAGACAGATGGTTTGGAGAGAACCGAATTCGCCGTTGGAAGTCAAGCATTTAAGCCCTACTGTCAAACTTGGAGGAGGCAGCGTCATGCTGTGGGGTTCAATGGCGGCCTGTGGTGTGGTTGCTATGGAGTTTCTTGACACCATGATGGACAAAATGGGCTATTTGAACAAACGGAAGCGTAATCTGCAACCTTTCGTGCAAAAATTGGAACTAGCGCTTGATTATTACTTTCAGCAGGACAACGTCGCACGTTGTACGAGAGCGGTTGATTTGCAATGTTCCTAAGCAACTAAGAACCCCTCCGCAGTCACCGAATTTTAACCCCATTGAGCATTGTGGTGGGAGGTTAAGCACCGATTGAATAAGACCAATGCATCAAAAGCAAGAAACAAAAAGCAGCTCAAACTAGCGATTCAGGAGATTTGGAATAGTATTCCAGCAACGGTGACCAGGTAGCTGGTGGAATCGATGCCGCGACGCTTGAAGGGTGTTTTGGATGGCAGAGGTGGTCATACGAAATACTAAAAAACGAATTTCAACGATTTCCGACATTGTTTAAACTTATTTTCTATGATAATCATGTACTGTACGCTCAATTTTGTAACATCCGAATGAGTCATTTTTACTTTGTTTAGCCAATTACAAATGAATGTGTTTTTGTTTTTGGGTCTTGCAAGCATTAAAAACAAGAAAAAAAGATTGTTTCTACCATGTTGTTTGCCTTTATTCACTTAATCCCTGAAAAACTTGGAGATTTATTGATGAATCACACATGTACGCTCAATTTTGAGACTGACTGTACTACCAAACATCTTTTAAAACTTACCTTAACATGTGTCCAACTTCCAGCTCAAATACTCTGTGAGTTAAAATAAAAAATGTAATCGATTGCCGCATATTACGTTGAGTCAAGAGACACATACCCTACTTACATCGTACCAAAAAAAAATTAACTTTCGGTCGAGCCATCTCTGACATACAGATTATTGTAAAAAATAATTAAGGGTTCTTCCTCTTGAACTTGTCTAATCCAATTTCCAAGGCCAAGGGTTACACAGGATCCTTTAATTTGGTTGCTCAGAATTCTTCTATGAAACGCCACAGAGCTGATTTAATAAAAAAGTTGAATTCGATAAGTAATAAACTTTTAAAAGCAAGAAAGATTAATACTACCAAAATTATCAAGCTGTTTGGTAAGCACAAGTTTGCAAACTAAATATCCAGAGAAGTAAAACTTCAACATAAGAAATCAAATTTATTCCACCAAGAACCGAAAACAACCGGACACAACCTTTCACCACTTCATCATTGGTCAAAGTTCGTTGAAAGCCATAAAATGTTACAAAATACTAGCTCAACAATTGGATGGGATGAAACTATGACTGCTACGTCTTCGATACGGTAAAGCTCACCACCGCACCGCTCTTCGAACCATCTTGGCATCGATTTCCCGTCATATCAAAAGTAAGCTATACACTTTATAATTGCCCCAGTTTTCGATGGGGATTTAGGTAGATGACAAAAAAATTATCAAAAGGATTATTGCTGTATCTGTATTTTTGAAACACTGAATGGGTGCTTCCGACTATATAAAGAATTTGATAAACAGCAGTCGACCCAATGCGTTATATCCTGTTAAATAAGCTCTCTTTTTGAGATATTACCACATTATTCCAGAAGCAGTCCGACTGTTTGTCTGCAAAATGCATTGCAGATCAACACATGGTGGTAATCAATCAAGGTTTAATTTCAACTTAAAGTTATACCACCGCAATAAACCTTCGTCATGATGCCAACCTTTAACGTTCAAAACAGCAATGTTCCATCAAAATCGAATAATAGTAACAATGACGGTAATCCTCCGTTTATCCTCTCGAGATAAAGTTGGTCTGTTTGAGAGAAATCTCATCCAACTGACGATGGTAGTGCAAAAAACTTCATGCACATGTTGCCAGCCTGCGACCAGTCGAAAGTAAGGTCGGAGCTTTGCTTTCGCGAACAAAAATTTAATTAAAGTTGCCACCAGATATTAAAAATTTAATTTATAGTTTGAAATCAGATTACATCAGCCATCCCGTTGATCCATATTATGTCATCTCCTTTAGAGAACAGATGATTGCGTTGAGTTTTACCCGAATGACGAAAGCACGGAGAGCACGGATGGGTCATTTTTCAGCACGAAATAATTTCAATGAAGTTTTCACCGAGATCACATAGCACCCCGACACACAACGAATGGTCCTACGCAAACACACAATCAATGAAAATGTATCCTAATTATTCAACCAGCCCCAATCTGCCCCTCTAATCCACTCTCGTTCGTTATCGTTTCACATGACTTTAATTATACCACTAGTTTGGTGGAGAGGAGAGCGGTTTTGTTTGAACATCATTATGAATAAGCTTCCTACTTTCGGTTATACACCGGTCACTCCGCAGTGCCACCCATGATCCGGGATCCTTGATAGGACAAAAATTACCACCAAAGCTGCTAAATTAAAACATGGAGGATGCCTCTTATAATTATGAAGCGAGATATAGAGATACGTACCTCACCGTTGCTGGGCCGCTGCCAAGATCGAAGGTAAACTCCACGTAGCCCATGTTGAGGCACAGCGAAATGTAGTCTCCGTACTCGTGGTGGCCACTGTATAGCAGCAGTCCGTCCTCCAGCAGCGGCTTGATGATAATCTGTTTCGGTTTTTGTTTGATGTCGCGTTCGATTTGGGGGATAGAATCCACCGACGAGGTGGTGTTGTTTCGTTTCGATTGTTTCCGGTTTTGACAATGATTTTCGGGCGATCCGGGTCGATTTACGCGACCGAGGTTATATTATCGTCCCAGTGGGATGTGATGGTAGGATGGCAGAAATATGTTTGCACGTAGGTCATTCATTAGCGAGATGGAGAATTGGAAAACACGATGTTTTTTGTCACGGGTGAGCGATGCACGGGAAAGAGAAAATATAGAGAGATAAAGTGGTATTAGAATGTTTTACTGCATGTTAAGGAAGTGCGTTAGATCGAAAAATTACGTTGATTACGGCTGGAAACGCATTTCAGATTAGTTGAAATCCGAAAATTTCTTTTTGGACAGACTCCATGATAAGGAATGTAACGAAATTTTACTTAATTCACGCAAAAAAAAAATCAATATATTGTCGAGACTACATTTTTAAATGTATGATATATTCTCAAAATATACACAGCATTATGTTTTAGTTTTAGCTCGTTTTTACTGTACACACTCTTAAGTTACAAAATTATTAATGTATGTCATATTGTCAACTGAGCTTAACCACCTATACAGACAGCATCTAGTTTTTTGTCTTTTACCACAGCAATTATTCCCATACAAAAGAGAAGAATGTTAATGTATAGTTGTGAACTAACGGGTGGCATTTTGGAATTTTTTGTCAAGCTGTCAAAAAAGTCAAACATACTTCAAGAAGATCTGATTTATTGAACTTAAAGATACATTGTCCATTGTTGAAAATAAAGGGTAAACATTTGGAAACGGTCCGTAATCGGCTGCTCAGCAAAGTTTCCGTTTAATGTCGGAACTGGAGCATTGTACGTCAACCTTGCAAATACATCTCTTGATTCTACCAATCAACTGTTTGCAATTCGTGGCTCTCCAGTTATTTTTGTACACCAAAGAGCTGAAAATACCGAAGATATCTTCGACCGACAACTGTTTTGTCTACCAAAACATCCTCTATGCTTCTTTAAAGCCGCAATTTGTGCAAGTGGCCCACTCTATAGACGGTTATGAAAACTATTTAATAAAACCTTTATAAGACCGTAAAGATTTTAAAAATAATCTAGTGATACATACTATGACCACTTGAGAACCTTCATAAAACCTTTTGGCTGCCATGAAAACCAGCATACGGCCAAATGGCCACAGCTGTCAAATTCCACTCTGATATCGTGGTCGTTTTTTATTGTTCTGCTTTGTTCGATTCTCTGCTCTTCTGATTCATTTAGCAGTAAATAATATCTAAGAAAAAAGTTCTAGTGTTACGGGAAATTATGTTTGATAGCAAAATATCCAAAATACATTGAGTTTTTTTTTTGCAGCATATCATGCTCCAAATCATAAGCGCATTTATTTTTTTGGTGAACATAGGCACGATAAGAGCGGAAAATTTATGCGCCTTGGGAATTATGCGAATTTACAACAACAAACACAAAATTAAAACAAATATGTTCAATCAATTAATCTTGAATTTCTTGAAAATTTATGGAATTCAAAAAGGTTATCATTAAAAGGCCGAAATCGGTCTCCGATCTACAGTTCATTTGCATTACATTGAAAATTTGGTGATTTCATCTCCCAACATTTCAACTATTTCTTATATTTCAACATGGCGATTTGAAAAAAAAATCACAGTTCTGCCATAAAGCCAATTTATCTTCGCAATGACTACTTTAATACTATTTGGTTATTTGGTGACTTCCCTCAGTGCTAATTTTCCGTTTAATGCATTTACTGGAGGCTGGTTACTGGTTTTAAAATGCTTTTTCGACTGACCATAATAAGATAATATGAATGAGTAGTCCTAAAACGGCATTTCAAAAGAGCATTTTGTGAGTTGATAAAGTCAAAATAATACCTTTGATAGGAGTTAAAGGAATTTGAGAGAAAAGGTTATAAGATCGTTTTAAACAAGCTGTGTAGGTTCTCATAAACCTGACTTAAATATGAAACCTATTGGCACCTCTTGGTTTCATAAGAAAACCAAATTGATTTCTAGTGGCTTTGATAAAACCTTAATAAAACTTAATAGAGCAGAATGGTTTTGGCAATATTACTTGGGTTATCTGGTCAAAACACGTATTGTCCATCTGCATAATGTTTTTGTAGAAACGATATCGACCATTTTCTTCAAACGTTCGTTCTGGTACCAGAGGGCGTAACCATGGCTTAGAATTATCTATTGAATATACAATGTATAGCATCACTTTCTGTTCATACTTGTGTTCGGAGATTCAGTCGAACTATCCATGGAATAGTATCGATCGTTTCCGGGAATGTACGTCTTCGAAAGAGGAAAGTAACGTTCGTCGTCCTAAACAAAACATTTGCCGGAATGATTTTTTTTTATCAACCAGTGGCATTGCGTTTTCAGTTTCGAAGCTCTTGTCGAGCTGTTGTCTTTTTTCGGCACTTTATTCCGACTCTTATGAATGTTTTGCAGATTATTTATTGTTTATTATATATTGTTATTATTCATCAACAGGCTGAATGAAGCCCCAGTGGTGTAAATAGTTTAAAAATACATTGTTAAAATATACATTTACACAATTAAGCATGGTCCTAGCATAGAAATACTAAAAAATAAATAGTAAGTCTTGATCTCATAGTCCGCTATTCCTGCCGGCAAAAAGAAGACAATCTTCAACGAAACGCATCTCGTGGGATATGAAAATCGAAGAGAGATGCCACTCTGTGCCACGGAAATTGCACCGTGCACTCCATAATTCGTTTGATGCAGAGAAAGCATTAACATGCGATTGTTTCGAAGCTGTCGAGGTGGAACAAACAGGTTGTTTTGCCTCAGGAGAGCCCGTACTCTGTCCTAGCCTGCGATGATCAAAGCTCTGCTTGTGTCTCTTCTAGTCCGGAGCAGTTCTGGGTTGATCAGTTGACAACGGTGTTCATAGCTAAGTAGTCGAAATGGATCATTTCAAGGTAGTCTACGAAGCGCAAAACGGAGAAAGCGACGTTGAACTGATTCGATTCTCTCAGCACCGTTGTTGTAGTTTGCGTTCCAAACCGCAGAACAATACTCCAGTGTCGATCGTACCAGGGAAAAATAGAAAGATTTCAGACAGTAGATGTCGGAGAAGTTCTTAGCTATCCAGAATATGAACCCTAAGGTTCTAGACACTTTGTCAAGAATATATGTGATGTGTTGCCTGAAAGATAGCTGTGAATCTAAGATCACACCCAGGTCTTTTACCTGATTGACGCGTTCGATTGCCGAACCGAGCAGGTTGAACATTATCTGTTGTAGTCACTTGATTTTATCCGATTAATTCCAAATGGGACCGCAAAGATGGCGCTGCAGTCTATTTTTGCCAAATTAAGCTCTAGAGAGTTGCCGTCTTCGGCAAAGTTTCTCAGTATATTATTTGTCGTCTTTTCAGATTATCAGATTAGTTACAAATCTTGATTCAGAGAAGCCACTGCTGTCTATCTTTGCTAAATGAAGCTCTAGAGAGTTGCTGTCTTGTTCAAAGTTTCTCGATATGCCATTTGTCATCTTTTGACATTATTATATTATTTCCAGATCTTGTCACTAAGATAGTGCTGCAGTCTATTTTGCTAAATGGAAGAAAATCATATTGTCAAATAACAATTAAACAATCTGATCAATTTTGTACCAGACAGAAATTTTCTAGATTTGGTACAGATAGATTACAACGCCATCTCGGCGGTACAATCGAAAACAGAGCTGATAATTTAGAAAAACTTCCATGGCATTTTGAACATCTTTGAAAACAGTAAAAATAGACTTTTGCGCGATCTCTGATTTTCTGTAATGTCGAATCACGGTCTTCAACACATTTAATAACTTCGCCGAAAACGGTATCTCCCTAGAACCTCATTTTCCTGATATCTTTGCAGCACAATCTGCAACATATATGAAAATGTGAAATGCCTTCATATTACATACTGAACAAAGGCAACAAATAAGACGATTCTCAAATATTCAATAGCTTTGCTAAAGGTGGCATCTCTTTAGAACTACAGTAGCGCTCAAAAGTGATTTGACATTCAATTTTTTTGAAAAATTAAAACGGCAACACTGCCTGCCGCAACCGACGTTTGTTTGTTTTGTTATGGTTCTCCATTCGTTTGGTATAATCGGTTGCGCATTTCCGTTTGGATCAGAGGGTTTAACTCTGTTTTGGTGTGATTCCACAGCTCAAAAGTCATTTGACAAAGTGCTTATTCGTGGTAAATTTAAAGTTTAACATAATATTTCACTATTATATCACTAAATGAATGTTCAAATAGCGAAAATGGACCAAACCAAACGATCTGAATACCCGCTCGCGCTCGTGGAGGGCGTGCTGAAATGTTTGGAAGAAGGACGCTCACCAGCTCAAGTTGCACGGGATTCGTGCATTTCTCGTCAATTAGTGAGCTTCTGAAACAAGAAAAACAAGGAAAGAGGCTACGTCGGAAGTTCCCCGAAGCCAGGCCCACCAAAAGTTACCACTGAGAGGCAAGATCGTTTGATAGCAATGATGTCGAAAGCTGATCCCAGAAGAACTGCTACGGATATCAACAAGGATTTGGCCGAACACCACGGTATAAAAATTCACAATTCAACCGTCAAGCGTCGCTTGACTGTTGATGGATTGCATGGTCGTCGGCCGAGTAAGAAACCACTAATTTCTGAGAAAAACAGAAAGGCTAGGGTTGCCTTTGCTTTGGCTCACCAACATTGGACTCAAGAAGATTGGTCGAAAGTACTCTGAAGCGACGAAAGCAAATTCAATTTGTCAACCGAAACGATGTTTGGTACCAAGTTCCGACTGTTGAGCATGGCGGCGGTAATGTGATGGTATGGGGTTGTTTTGACGTAGGACTACGTCTGTGTTTTCAATACTGGGGTACACGTTCGAATTCTGGAAATTTGGAGCGTCACGAAAAATATATAGGTTTTGAACGTTAACAACTAAGTCATTCCATGATTGATTTCCAAAATGTTTGCACCAATCGATCGGGACGTTTTCTACGCTTCGATTTCAATATTTTAAACTATTGATTTTTAACATGCAACTAATAAAATTAACGCAAAAATGAAGTGATGTCTTATAATATCGATTTTTCATAGTAAATTGACCAAATACACAGTACTTTCCGCGCACAGACTTCATATTTAAGTTAGGCAGCCATGAATGTACACCTTCGCATTTTGATTTAGTTTTCCGGCGGCCGTGGAGCTGTGCAGAGTAGGATCTGCAGTTGGATCGTAGTTGGCGGCAGAACTGGCGAGCAGTCGCTGCCCAGAGAGGCGTTGGTGCAGTTGGCTGTTGTTGCCGATGCTCCCGCCAATCTCGCTGCGAGAGACATGGCTGCTGAAGCCTACGAGTTGGCGGGAAAAAGCCGCC
This sequence comes from Aedes koreicus, assembly GCA_024533555.2. NCBI lineage: Eukaryota > Metazoa > Arthropoda > Insecta > Diptera > Culicidae > Aedes > Aedes koreicus. The sequence continues at coordinate 35,112 of JAHHFK020005641.1, read as the reverse complement.
CGTGACAACGAGACAAGAATCAATCATCCCGCGAGATGAACCAAGAGAGAAAGCCCAAGTTCAATCGCGAACTGTTTCTCCCCCGTCAACTAAATCCGTCCTTTTCAAGACGACCAAATTAGTTTGCCAACTGAAGAGTTCGTTTGGATGATTTTTTCTCTTGTGCTGTTTGAAATTTCCATTACCGCGCCCCGGCTGAACATGGCATTGCTTTAAACGCCGTGTTCCGGAGTAAATGGCAAAGCGCGTTGAACAACTAATGAACCAACAGATCCATAAATATCTTCTACGCGTTAGAGATAGTGGCCCTCTCAATCATCGTAGAAAATACAACCGGGCCGTATCATAATTAAGAGCCACCAAATGCTTTCTAAAGAGTGTACAATAGAATTTTCTTGGCCCTTTTCAGGACTGACTTCAATCAATTAGCGGATGGCCCTGACGTGTATGGGAATTCGATTGCTGCGTAGTCCTACGTCACCTTTGCGCACAACCCCATTGGGCTGTACCTTGTAGTTTTTTCAAAAACCCCCCCCACCACAACCCACAACCCCACACACCAAAATAACAAAACAAAACCAACAACCTCACCAACACAAAAACCACTCGAACTCTCTAATTTGCAACTTTCGCCCTCCAGAAGAAATGAATTTTTCTAATCTTTGCACGATCCCCAAATGCGCTTCCAATCCGCTTTCTCTAGTCTGTGTCCCTCCTGCGATTCTTATGTTCTTTTGTGCATTTGTTGCTGTTCTTTGTTTTTCTCTTTCCCTTTCCTTTTTTTTTCAAATAAACATTGAATATTGTTGAAATACACTCCACCATCTTTGTTTTTTATTCAAACTTGCACTATTTTGAGATTTTCCGGAAAAAGTTTAAATTGAGTATAATGATAGCGTAAATACTGTTTGTTGAATTACTTTTGACTGTACATATGGTTAAAATAATGATAATGACAGAAGACGACATATTACATACCGAAAAACTATGCCTAAGACGGCAACTCTCTCAAGCTTCATTTGACAAACTTAGACAGCTCCATCTCTGCTGAGAGATCTGGAACTAATATGATTACTTCAAAAGACGACAAATGTCATAATGAGAGTTTCTGCCCAAGATGGCAACTCTCTTCATTTGAAAAAAATAAACTGCAGCGCCATCTTTGCGGCAAGATTATGAACTTGTCATCATGAAGAAATTTTGCAAAAATCGGAAACTCTCTAGAGCTTCATTTTGCAAAGAAAGACAGCGGCGCCATCTTTGCGACAAGATCTGGAACTGATATGATAATATCACAAGATGACAAATGACATACTGAGAAACTTTGCCGAAGACGGCAACTCTTTAGAGCTTCATATGGCAAAGATAGACTGCAGCGCCATCTCTGTGGCAATATCTGGAACTAATATGATAATGTCAAAAGACGACAAATGACATATTGACAAACTTTGTGCACAGTGGCAACTCTCTGCAACTAGTCTGGAATGTTAAATCTGTAATTCTGTTCACACATCGAAATCAAAACCTCCTTCCCTTTGTAGCAGATTTCCGGTGGTCAATGTTACTGGAACCAGATTTTTCCACAACTAATGCATTTTTGAGACCTAACCTTTCAAATGGGATGTAAACATTGTGTGTAAGTTGGTTGAAATATCATAATTCTACATAGGGTTGAAATTCGGGGGCGACCCCGGCGTAGTGGTTAACATCCATACCTCTCACGCCAAAGTCACGAGTTCAAATCTCACCCCCGGACAAGTTACGAAAAACACCCAAAGAGGTGTTTCAGTAACTACGACGGGAGATACTTCCAACGAAAACACACGTCACAAATACGGATACCCGTGAAGTAGTTAGCTTTAGACTAGAGTTTTATTTTAATTTTCGTACACATATATTCAAATAGATTTACCAATACAAGAACAATGCTATCATTGATTTCGAGAAATAATTTCGAAGTCTTCAACCTTAATTTCCAGCAATCCAGTCAACCAGCAAAGCGACACACGTAGGCACGGTTCATGCACAAAAAAAGACCCCCCTCCCCTCTTGCTAAACACGCTACTAAAATGATAATTAGATCGCCACCGTTGTTTCGATACATGGCAATGACATCGATGCCGATTTATAATTGCATAAACTACTTTTCCGCACATTAATATTCGCGAGTCATCTTCGGTACGGTTCGAACGTTACTCTCCGTGGTGGAGATGCCCTCATCTACGTGCGAATCGCTCTATTATTGGTGTTTACTGTATGGAAATACTGCCTATAGGTGGACAGTTTTCCAACCCCCCATTCAAATAGTCGGCTCGGCGGATTTGGTGCGGGGGGAGTTGGGTTGCAGGAATTGAAGTTATGCGCGTGATGGCACACCAGAGTCGGTCAAATTGGACGAGATATTCTAATTACGATGAACCGATGTTGCCACGGACAATATTGTGATCCATGAGCGGAATAATGGAGCGATGAGTGAGTTGTGGGTAGGGAGTTGAACAGCGTCATCATTCGTGGTGATTTGAAATTGATCTAGATCCGTGTGATTGTGTAGGAATCAGCAGGCAATTATTTGTTTCTGATTAAATAATTGTGACTGAACTTTAACCAAATATGCGTAGTTGGGTGAATTTAAACATGAAAAATGGATGAAAATTTGCCATTCAAACAATTTGAATTAAATTATACATTAATCCACCGGTTAGTGTCAAATGACTGATCTTATACAAGCATGCAACCTTTGTTTGTGGTCATCCATGAACAATTGGATATCAGTACATGGTTTTGTTAAAGAATAAGCGCTATTTCATAAATTAATACACACATACATAAAACTAATACATCAAGTTTCCACTCGTTCAATTACAACCTGAAGCAATCGTAAACATCGATTTTGAAGATATCTGGCTAAAATGTATATGATGTATCCCATGAATTTGCGCCAAGTTGAGCATTCCAATCATATTGATAATACAGAAAATTACATGTTTTTTTCAAACTGTGCACATATCAACACACTTGAATCCGTAGTACTACACACAGTTTGAAAAAACATTTAATTTTTTGCGTTTTCTCATCTAAATAAAGAGAATGTTAGATTTGACATAAAATAATGGGATCTTTCATGTAAATTTATGCCAGATATCGCTGAAATCAGGTCTGTTATATGAAAGATTGCAAACAATAACGTTGTTTACTTGCAATTTTTTCTTTCTTATTTTCCCTCGGCCTATTTCCTCTTATGGTGACAATCACCGACGCCAGGAAGACGACTCCACCACCTGGACCCTACCTATCGACTCATGAATATGAGCCGGGATGAGATTTTTTTCACCTCAGAAAAACCACCGACGTCGGCTGGGGTTGAACCCAGACCCACTGTGGTGCCAAGTAGCAGTCACGCTTACCACTACACAACCGACGCTGGCAAACTTGCAATCAAACGAAGGAAAATTTTACGCGTCTGTTAAAATTTATATTTTTTTCTCTGTGTACTGGATGTGTGGCATTTACAATAGGATTTACACGTAAAGAGCTACGTTTAGCGATAGCTTTAAATGTTTAAAAATGAAAAACAGCCCCAAATCATAAAATCAATTATTAGAATTCGTGAATATTATACATGGTTTATTGATGGTTTTCTCTAAATCTCAACTTATTATGAAAATCCCGGTATTTTTTTTAGTAAAATAGTTATATGATCCCTTTTAAAGAACGTTTATTGCATAAAAAGCTTAAGAGTCTTTCTGAAACCTGACGTAGGACCGTGCATGCTTTTGTTTACTTTATCACTAATAATTGTTTGAAACTCGTTACTCTTATTATATGAAGAGTTGAAGCTGGGAAAGGGACTGAACAGAATTCAGAAAACAGTGATTCCTGAAGCCCTCCCCCCAGAAAAGTCTACGTGGTTTATGAATAGCCCCTTAGGGTGGAACTCTACAAAACTGACTAATGTATCCACTGAGCCTCAACCTCCTTTGTCCCCCAGACACCCGGGGGTAGATGATTTCCAGCTACAGGAAAACCGGATAGTAATAATAATAATAATTGAGATTTCTTACCAACATTGCATTACAACAAGCACACGCACACAGAAAGCCATGTGCTGACAGCTTATGAGTGAGAGAGTCCGGTAAATCAATTTTAGATTTGGCACACCGACGGATGCCTGTTACTGTTTTGCATGTTTGCTTACCTCTTTTGCTCTGAATATTCATCAAAACAAAACAGAGAAAAGAGATTTTTCCCGTGATATTAAAGAGCAAATAAGAGTCGGCCTTAGGGCGCCCCCAGGGTGGACGCAACTCGCAACGCGATGCGAAGTTCGACAAGTCCTCCGTACATTTAAACAAAGCGAAAACAGCTAAATTGCCAAATCAATCGCCCACGTCATCTTCGTGGTCAAGTGGTTAGCGGCGTAACCCGTCGCTCAAGCGATTGCCATGAAGTGGGTTCGATTCCCGCTCCAGCCTGTGGAACTTTTCACAAAATGAAAATGTCCAAACTGGTCCACTGGGTGTTAGGTTAAGTTGTTTGTTATAATTCACTCTATGTTCAATTTTCAGTCTGTACAACCTCGAATTGAAGACGGTGTAAATGTAATTGTTATCGTTATATTACGTGCCAAACACCCAGGATGTCCTGCAGCCCAAGAAGACTGAGAAGAAAAGTTCAATCCTGAACCATGTTCCCTCCCTAAACATAGGATCCATTTAACACTTACAAGCACGTTGGACATTCAACAAACAAAATATTATTAGTGGAGAATCAATAGTAAAGCCTCAGACACTAATAGCATAGGGTTTTGACTGAATAAAATATAGTAGAAATTTCTGCATTCGATGGCATAAATTTCTTCACATCAACAAGCAGTCCTACGTCAGCTTTGCAGTTATGTCACTGACATAACTCACCCTTTCGTTTTATCCATTCACTTCAACTTGTTAAAGTGGCTGAATGGTTACTATCTAGACCCATGACGCTGACAGCCTCGGATCGACTCTTGGTAACTTTTCAAATTTTTGCTTTTTGTGAGCCCGGACTCCAATCTTATACTCAAACACTAATACACTGCAAAACCCACGCACACATCGAATTTTTCAAAGCGAATTGATGTGATGCTTTTTTGCCCACGGCCAATTTCTCCAAGTTACGATCCATAACGCGAAATGAAATAAAATCATTTGAAATTGCATTACAATCTTGCTTTTTTATTTTAGGTGTATGTGCAGACTTCTCTGCAACCGATTTAGCTGCTTTTGTCCAAGATTGTCCACATTTTTCTATAGTTGTAGCTTGTTGTTTATATTGAGAGAGTTCTCTCTTCACGAGAGCCAAATACCGCTCGATAGGTCGCAACTCCGGGCAGTTAGGTGGATTCACCCCTTTTCGTTACAACATGGACTCCATTCGCTTTATATTTACCATTCCAAAACATCTTTGGCTTAGCGACAAGATTCCAAACCAGGCCAGAATAGCGAGGGAGCGTCATGGGGCTTACGAATGGTAACAATCGCTTCTTTAGGCATTCTTCACAGTATATTTCCATGTTTAACGTTCCGGTAGTGATGAAACTTTGGCTTGTTCAACCACAGCTGCATATTGTCTGCCAAACCAAAGATTTTTTGGGAATCTTGGCCTTTTTCTTCGTCCTGAAATGCTCCTCTACGCCCTTCTGTTGCATGGCAGTATAATAAGACATTCCGGGAAGCTGCTTAAAGTCTTCCAGCACATAAGTTTCAACGTCCATTATCACGCAGGAAAACTTCGTCAAATATTCGCGATACAACTTGCAAGCCCGGGTCTTAGCCATCACATTCTGTTTATCATTACGGCTCGGTACAGTTTTCACCTTTAATGACTTCATACTTTGCCGGTGCTTGGAAAGACGAATGTTGGGGACATTTTTATTTTTCTAGCCACAGTACGTACCGAAAGATCTCTTCTGCAATATTTGCTCCACCTTCGCGTCCTTTTGGTGGTTCCTGAGATCGGCTTTTGATCTGCTCCCAGCCTTCCTGGCTGTTGTCAGACGTGTATCGAAAGATTTAAGAACTTTATGGACAGTGCTTGCAGGAAAACCAAGCTTTTTTGCAAGTTTTCTTACTGACAGACCCGGATTTTTATTGCGACTGCACAAAATTGCTTTTCGCACTTACTCTTCTTTCGACGCCACCTTCGATCTTAAAGCTTGTAGTTTACACAATAAACAGACATCATTCTGCGAAATATTTCACGCGTTGATGAATTTTTTCAGAGATGTACGTATTTGGGGGTGTCCAGATTTTGTCGCGAACAAGCCTTATCATGCGACCAACTACTGCATGCACTGGTTCGTCGCTCAGTTTTCGTACGATTGCAAGCCAAACATTACATTAGTTCCTATGTAACATTTGTTAAAAATCGAGAAAAATACGATTGAAGGTTTTTTTTTTAAATCATAATTGCAACTCAATCGTGTAATTTTAATTTTTGCATGGTAAAACGTCGTCAGGATTACAACGAAAACGTTGCTTTTGAAGCTTATGATGATTCTAAGCGTGTAATTGATACATTTGTTACTTAGGGCCTATTGCATTTCCGTTTGTAGATTGGACCTGTTAGATTGGTCTTTTGCCAAGGTTGAATGCACATTAGACTATTGTGATTGCACTAAGCCCCTTTAAAAATAATGTTCGCATTAGCTTCCTATTAGCTTCATCGTTATACTATTGTACGCTTAATTCTTGTAGTAAGCAAACATTCAATTAAAAAATAGCGCATTATATTTAAGAACCCAACAACTGGCTTCTTATTCATTCAATCGGATTATGGTAATAGGTGCACTAGTTACGAGAAATGCTTGTTCTTTAGCGTAAACTTCGAGACCATATAGGGTTAGTGTACAAACTGTACGACCTGGTAGTTTTAGACCAACATAATAAAGTTCCTGGTTTATATATCACGCAAATCATTCCTTATAAACTTAGTTTACTTTCTTAAGTCTCCTTGAGGACCTTCTAAAAGTAGGTTCATAGGACGGATAATTTGTAATGCATCCAGTCAATAGGTTTCTAAATAGGTACAAACATTTGTGTAATATTTTCGTAAAAATAGATGAAACTAAGTTATCGTGAAACACTGTGCCAGAACGACCAACGCATCTGATATAGTTATTTTTATGCATGCTGCAACGCAGTAAAGCTTCAATTAAAATATCAAATACATTGGTCCTTTTTTAATTGAAATTTTCACTGTATATTCATAAAAGAAACGGTGACACTTTTTATTGACATTAGGCCGCGACATCAATGGGATGTAAGCAGGTTGAGGGATATGAATGTCGTCTTTTTCGATCTTCCACTGCCTAAATGATTAAAGGAGTATGACGTCAAACTCAGTCGTTTATTTGAACAGCGGGAAAGCAAAAAGGTCGAAAAGTTCAATTGGCTTCACCTGTTACCTTTTCATTCACATGATATCGCTTCTAATCGCGTTCACTATGGGTATCAAGTCCCGTTGAAAAATCGCTTCGATTAGGATTGCGTCGCGTCGCGGGTCACTTCCACTAAGGGGTTCAACTTAGAATATTACATTGACAGAGCTTCCAAATAGCCCATAGGAATATCTTTCCATGGGTTTTACTTCACGTTCAGATGGATTGGGTCGGAATGCGATGGTGCTTACAGACATTCAGTCAAGATCTCTGGTGGTCTGATAATGGTCAACTTTAAACTTCTCAGAACTGCAGTTTTGGGGCGAGTTTGGGGCGTTAAGCTGATACATTCTACGCCACTGAGTCCAAACGAAAATGGCCTCGTAGAACGCAACATGCAAGTATTATTAAGCAGAATTGGATAGATGTTCTTACTGACTATGCTCAATTGATGTTTTTGCAGAGCAGTGAGAAGCTTGCTACCCAATATTAAGATTGTTTCAGCACGTCTTTAAGACGAAAAGCTGACGAATCGACATCAAGTCGGCAAATTTGACCGTCACGCGAGGGAAGACAGGATACGAGGAGGACGGGCTAGTGAAATACAGGTAGAATATATGGTGTTGGTGAGGCAGCAAAAAAAAGGATAAGGCTGACACGTCGTACAAGAATGCACAACATGAAGAAGGTACCGTATGCGTTATAATGTTTGCACCATTAAGCAATGTCAAAATTGAATAAACCTAAACAATTTCAGTTTCGATTTTTTTTACTTATTGAAAAGGGGGATGTTTCTGAGAGTCTGTTAATATGTTAATCATCGATCAAGTTACCACTTGCTGCAATTACGGCCTCCACATGTTTTCGGAATGCATGACAGGTCCTAATAATGTAACCTGGATCCATCAATGTTTGTCTGGGGCTTGTCGTACTCGGGTGGCGTTTAGAACAGGCGATGGCCTTTATGACGTGTTATAATTAAGATCGGCGCTGGATGGTGGCCACATATCCTTCACACTGAACGGCAGATGTTCTTGCAATTACTTCTGAGTGTTGTTGAAATACAACGATTGGCTTCGGGTCGTACTGCTCTTTGATCCACTGATATACATACTTACCTAAAATACAGATGTAGACATCCGTGTCTACTTTGTCGCCTTCTGGAATGAACACTGTGTTATTTTTTTTTTTGCCATCGAATGCCACTAATTCAAACACCATAACGTTAGCAGGATGCTTGGTCAGATACACGTTTTTATGCTCGTTGATCACGTCTCTTACCGGGAGAGAACATATAGCGATCGGTTCTGGAATTAGAGACGGGATCGACGGTAACCGAATTTTTTCGCTTGAGCAAGTTCAAGATTTTTTAACATCGCTGGACTCGTAGCTCCAGAATGTGGTTGATAATCAAATGAGTGTTTTTTTTTTCGTGAACTCGACTTCACCCCACAATCTTCCTTTACGATCTTTCCCTTGCCATAAAGTCACTGATCCCGTGTTGCTTTGCCATTTTTCTCATTAAACGCACTGAATTCGCCGGAATCTTCCTTTTGATAGCAGCGATAACCCACCGAATCCAAGCTGACCTCGGACGACCTGTGGCCACCTTCGCGGATAGTTGTCCTTTCTTTTCTCGAGGACCCTAAGACGCTTTTCACGGTCCACCGGGACACTCCCATGGCAAATGAAATGTTTTTTTTTGCAACACTTGCGCGTATACGCTGCCACTTCGTCATGGTGCAACTATCAAACTAAGGAAATTAGCTTCTTTCACTCGCAACCTACTTTGATATGAATTATAGCTTACGTGCATGCAAAGAAAACCAAGGCATTGTATGCACAGTTGAAACGGGAACCTTATTTATACGATGGTGCAAACATTATCACGCATACGGTGCATGGTGGAAGAGCTACAAGCGTGTACATTATAACCAAGATGCTTTAAAAGTATTCTCGGTGAGATGACAACGAACATACACAGGCGAAAGAGGAGGTATCAGGAGCATCAAACCGTAAGGAGATGGAGCAACCTGAGTGGACTAAACCCCAAGAGTTATCTACTTTGATTGTGGGTTCACAAATTCGAGAGAATTCAAATAACGAGGAGCCGATCCCCAAGGGACGTGGCGTTAGAAACATAAGCCAAAATAAGCGGTACCTGAACATGTGCGAGGAGCGTAGTGAATCTTAGGAGTGATTAACGGTTTATGGGCGCAAAAGGAGGATGAGGCCTTTACTCAATTTGTTTTACAGCATTTCAGCATAACATTTAATTTAAAATTGGACTGCTAAACTTCAACAAATATATTAATAAAAGATTGACATGTGCATATAAGCAATGTAGGATTATATTTTAATTTTGTGTTTAGTGGTATTATGGTAAGAAAAGCTATTATTTCAGAAATCATCAAACCGGACTCTTCGATCACTACAATCGCTACAATATCTTTGAAATGTTACTAGAACAGTATACAGAAAAATATTACAACATGTTTTATATAACAATATCTTTTATTGAAATTTTATCTCTGATATTTGGAATGATCTATTCTGTTTTCAGCTTTTCCAGGACTGGAAGGATATTAATACATATATAATTTTTATTTATTTTTCAGTAACAATCCATTGGATGTATCATTTAAGTTTGAAATTTGAATAAATTTGCATTCTTGTCTATAGAAATATCTTAATTTTTCGTGTGCAAAATATCCTAAATATTAAATAGAATATAACTGGAAAAAGAAAGGACCATCAGGGCACCCAAGTAAAACAATTTGGATAGGGAGCATGGGACTGCCTCCTCCCTATTGTTAACATTTCGCGGAACGAGGGCGGGCTCTTCGACCCCATATATTGGGTTTATTCTGTCAATCGAGTGCTCGATTCTAGTACCGTATGTGTGACCTTGCTTTTGGAATGAGATTCTTTTCCCTATATTCGCGGGTTTCGCGTAAGTGTCTCTGCTTACGGGCCCGCCCAAACGGTTTTTGGCCCTTCATACAGGAGCTTGATGATCACATACAATAATAGAATCCTGATCAAATCGTTTTTCAGATTATTCCACTGCTATGGAAAGTTACTTTGCTACAACAGATGGTACAATAATCATCATAATCATCATCATCATCCAAATGGAGGATGAGGCCATTCTTGTTACGAGTGACATAGATAGAGATAGTGAGTTATACGGAAACGGAATTAATGGTGTTGGGGCGAAGAGAGTAGAATGGTGAGTTTGTTAGGTAGAGAAATCCAAAAATAAAGAGTAGAGAAATCCAAATCAAGGCAGGAACGAATCCGCCACCTTAACAGGCAAAAGGATGTGCGCCTGATCGTGCTTATGTTCTACCAATTGGCTTGTGATGGTTCTGGCGATAAACTCTCTCCTTTTTGGGTTTATTTTTATTCACAACGTCTGATTTTTACCCAATTTTCCTCTCATCATCTCTGACGTTGAGCATGAGCATGAGCATAAGCATGATTGACCGCCCACGGATGCAATTCCGTTATTGTCAGATCAGCTGTATTTACACAAAGAACCAACAGATGATGTTTGGGACTAACATATCTAGATTGACACAGATTTTTTTTCATTTTTTTCATACAGATATCTGTATGTGCAGATTACAGATTTTTGAGAAAAACCAAGATTTTTAAGATTTTTGGCTATTGTCTTTCCACTAAAAAATCTCAAATTCAAAATACGAGTATACTTAAGGATCCAACTTTTTATCAATACATGCACTGTGCTGTTTAGGCCCATGAAGCAAAATAACACAATTAACACTGACACTACAGTGACAGATGACAGTATGAACGTCAGTTTGTGTGTGTGCTCCCAAATGATTTTTCCATATATTTTTTGATTATATGACGATTGATAATTTTTAAAGAAAATTTCATAGAATTTCTCATAGAATTTCATTCTCGGACATTCCTTTAGATATTCCTTTTGGCGTTTCTATAGGTATTTTTCAGATGTTTGTAGACATTCCTCCAGGGATTCTTTCAGGAGTTTCTTCTGACATTGCATCGGCAATTTTTCAAAACTTTCTTGTGATGAAATGTTTGGAGGAATCCCTGATCTTGTGAAGTTTTGTGATTTTAAAGTAATCACTGGAGGACACCTGAAAGAACTACACAAAAACTATCAACATTTTTCCTGCAGTAATTCTTGGAGAAAATCCTGATTTGTTGGAGAAATCTAAGAAGTTTTTTTTGCTTGAATTCCGTAATCTTATCTATTTAATTCTTAACTTTAAAATTTCGCAATGGGTTTTTGTAGAATTATTTTTCAAATTTTGTCTAGGATGCTTGCAAGGATTTTTACATATAGTTTTCCAGATATTATTTCAATCTTTTTTCAGGTATTCCACTGGAGAAGTGTTTGTTTCAAAGTTCCGCAAGAGACTGCTCCAAAAATTTCGGCAGAATGTCTTGCAGTGATTTCTACAAAAATACTATTCTCTTAATGTAGAAGTATTTTTATGCATTTATGCAGAAGAATTTTGGAAAGTTAAAATAATGTTCTCGATAGTAATTTTTGCTATATGAAGCATATTTATTTTGTACGTGATTTTTTGTTATCTTTAATATAATCTTGCAGTGCGAAAACCTATACATATTTTGCGCAATTGATTAACAGTTGCAGATCGATGGCCCCGATTACAAAAAAAAAGGTTTTGGGCTTTGGATCCGATGGAGCTTCGGTAATGATGGGTTCTGACCGATCCATCAAGAAGCTGCTGAAACGTGACTGTCCTCATTTGATAATTATCAAATGTACTTGCCACTTTTTGGTCCTTTGTGCAAGTAACGCATGCAAAAAACTGCAATTGTACCTGGAACAAATGATGTGATATATCTGCAGTTACTTGTCCTGCAGCCTCAAACGATCCAAGAAATTCCAGATGACACAGATGCATCCGTCTGCCACTAGATGGCTATCGTTGGAGTCAGTTTTCAAATGGAATATGGAACGGTTCTTGGGGCTCATGTTGTTTTTCGCGTTCTAATCAAACTGAGACAACGGTTTTATGGTTGCCATCTTAACGACCCAATGACGCAGCCATTTCTCTTCTTCTTAAGCTACGTATTGTCTCTTATCATCAAAGCGAATCAAATCTTCCAGTCAAAAGATATGGAATTCCTGAAGATGTGCAATCAGCTGAAGTCTCGCTGATGGAGCTCCTTGCTATTTTTTGTGTAGTTGATTACCTAAAACACCTGACGAATTTAGGGGTTTCAGATTTCGAGAAACATCTTCGTAAGAAGTCGGAAATATATAACGGCGCCCTTTAAAAGAGTTCAACTCGATTAATGAACAATATCCGAACTTTTTTGAAAGCGGTGAGGAACAGGTCATTGGAAATTATTTTCGTGAGTTGAGGACGATAACCATCTGCAAGGACAACGAGGTGGAGAATCAGAAGACTTCGAAACTTGTTGAAGAAAACGTCTGATGGGAAGCTGGCTTTTCACTTGCTAAGAAAGTTCATTGCGAACTTTTTACTAATTCCGCATTCTTTTGCAGGAGTGAAGCGAGTTTTCTTGGAATATAATCTGAATAAGTCCAAAATCCGGAACCACCTATTACGACATCTGGAGGCCAAATGAGGAAATAAGGAGTTGATCAGCTAATATTAATACCAGAACTAAATTCTAAACTCAACAAATTAATGTACACGGATCATAACAATAATTGATTCACTTTCACTTTTTAAAAAACACTATTTTAAAAAAACTTTTTGAGCGTATTAGCAGAACTATTTCCTAGTTTCCCTAGTTTCCCAAAAAAATAATTGATTGTTAATTCCGTTCCCATTTTGTTTACCTATCAAGGAGCTTTGAGTAATCAAAACAAACACCTCATGATTCATTATCATGTCAAAACAGGTCTGCCAGAAGGGCTTAAGTGCAATAATCGATTTCCCCCGAGAACATGTATCTTTCGTTTACTGATCTGTTGTCCTTTAACAATACAAAATTTGAAGTAAAGATTTTTAATAAGATTTTTTACAGTTAAACACAGATAAAAAGATTTTTTTGGGCAAAAATTGAAGATGGGAACAAAAAATAATGTGGCAACACTGCTGCTTGCTGTTTTTCGGCTGAAGCAACAGCAGGAAGACGATGAGAAAATGCCAAAATGCTCTGTTGCTGCCGTCATTGATAGTCAAAACAATTTGCAGGTGGAAGGATAGACACTAGAACACAATCCGGGTCGTCGGTAAAACGCGGATTGATCCATGGTCGACGATAATAAAAACATGTTTAAACTTCATTTCACTAAATACCGTCTCATGTACCGCTTTACTTCCATTTTATCCTTAAAACTCATGACAACCACTGAAACGACAAATTCTTACATGTGAATGCATGTGGCGTTAGTTATCTTACTTTTACTGTTTAAACAACCTCATCATCTCTGACGTTGAGACCGAGAGAAATACCTAAAGTGTTGTTATACTGGTCCCCACCATATTTATCCATAAAATATGTTCAAGGGTCCTGTAGTTTAAAACTAAAAACGATATTTGTCGTCAGCCATAAGAGCATCAATGAATAATCCATATAATTTGGTTGTTTTCCGACAATCCTACATACAAGCAAGATGTGAATAAATGATAACCTAACTCTATAAATAATTCTATAACTTATCATATTTTATTGTTTGAAGTTCACAGAATAAAATTATAACGAAATATTACTCAACAAAAACCATGAAATTTGACTCAAGACCAAACTCCGTTAACTTTTTACTCACCTTCAACTCAAACCAGATGATGCAAGTGTCACCAAGAGGGGCAAAGCGTAGGTAAGACGATCCATTGAATGAAGGCACCTGCAAAATATCGTGACGAGAGAACCAATAAAAAAAAGTAATTAAACCATCCGTTAATTGCATCCTCGCAGAAAAGAGTATCCTTGTTGCTCGTTAAAATCAAAACAAAAAAGTTCATTTAATAGCTTCCGGTTGAACGAAGTCTTTAAACTGACTTCTCTTGCGTTGTTTCGGTCGTTACGCCAGCTTTGGGACGTTCTCGGGTTTCGCTTCGATTGCAGCAGTGAGGCGAAAATATGAAACAGCTACGTGCCCGGGCTGTGAAGTATAAAAATGGCCAATGTTTCAAATGATAAAAAAAAAATGCAAATTAATTATCGAAGAAGGCAATAAACCAAACCATTCAGCTTCCGAGTGCGGCAGTGGCACCAATCTGATGCGATGGTAGAATAATTGCTTTCCCAAGGGTTGACGATAGCTGACCGCAGTTACAATGCTCCGGGAGTACTGAGTCGAAATTGATTCTGAAATGCGGTCACACGTTTGCGGGGGCCCTATGGCGTGGGCTCTGATTTTTAGGGATTCGTTTTAAAATAAAAAAATCTTGTTGAACACTTATTTTTTGTTCAAATAAAAAAAAACTGGTACTTGTTATACATAAATCAAAACACTAAAGCAATCATTACAGAAAAAACAAGTGAAATATTAATTAAATAACGTACCTGTAAATCCAGTCTCATCTCGCATAAATCACCACCAAATCCCAGAGGACAAAGACAGATTGCACCATCGTCGGAGGGCAAACACTTTCCCCCGTGCTGACAGGGATAACGGCTGCACCGATCGGTGACACATTCCTCTGTTGTTGTAGTATGATTTTTATTGTATTGTTCGTCCAAACCACACACACACGCACACATACACATCAGGTCACCAATTATAGCGATGTTTGGTCCGTCGCGGCCAGATTGGATCGGATGACATTTGTGCACAACGGTGAAGCGAACATCCGGATGACGGTCGGCGGTGGGCGGTTGTTGTCGTTGAGTAATCGGAAAGAAGGAAAAAGAACACATGACAAGAACGATATAAAATATGGCAACCAACCACAAGGCTGGTAGAGATTCGGAAAAAGTTTAAAATTAATTATCCCTTAATTAAATTGTAACGAAGTGAAACGTGGAGAAGAGAAGCACGATTCCATAAAATTGAGTTTTTTTTTTGAGCTGACGTCACGGAACGCAATTGCTTTTCTTTTGGCGAAAAGCGGTACTATTACTGAATGTGATGTCTAGCTTGGCAGATGTTACCCGTGGTAGCCGATGAAATAAAAAAAAACATGCGCTGCTTTCCGTTTCCAAGTTTTACTGATTCCATTTTGAAGTTTAAATTAATATGAATGGATCTGTTTTGGACGTCGCATGTTGCGAAAGACGGAAGCGTATAACTTAACATGACATTTGTAAACGTTGTACTGATGGCATAACAGTAATATAACCACTGTCGCTTTTCTGACAAAAAATAGTAAGAAGTTCGTTATCAATAACATCATTAAATTAGGTCAGTGTTTTTGGTCTTATGGATATTCCATCAAATACTACATTTTTGTCAAAAAGTGCCGTTTTATACTGTTCCCATTGAATCATCTAGGATAATACGAGTGCATTGAAGAGATAATGAAATAATCCATTTTTATTGACGCAACGTGATAGCTTCTTTTAATGATTTTGTTTGATTTGATGCCCATAAACTGTTTGAATTCCAATTTTAAATGACTTGAAAGTTTACTTCCAGTGCACCATCTGCGCTCACATTAAAACGTTTCATTGCAATTCAACATTGTCCAATCAACTAGAAAGAAAGAAAAACTACCGGTCCACTCAACAGCAATTCAAACATCCATATATTACTTTCGACTTGTGACAGTAGCAAATACTTACGGATATCAAATCCCCGGGATACGTCACCAAGCGGCACAGGTTGGAAGTTGTAGTCGTGCTCGTTGGCTACAAACTTCCGAATGCAGCCGGTGAAACCGTTGCTGATGGGAAGTTTCTTGTCCAGTCCGGTGATGTTGCCGAATCCACCTAGGAAAACTGGCTCTCGGAAAGTGATCCTTGAGAAAAGCCCCTGGTATTTATGGGAATAGAGGGAAGAGATATGGATTTATTTTAACAAGTTTTATAATAAGAGTTGACTGTACATAGCAGTCAGAAAGGTATACATAGTAGGAAGGTCGAGAGGGCTCGGATGTATAGCTGCAAACATGATTGTTGAATCCAATGGCATGAGTATTTGATTGGTTAAAAGTATCGATTCAGTTCCACCTCACTCAATCGATTTCGAATCAAGTCCTGTCTCTTCTCGTAAAATTTGAGCTCAATCGGTTGCCAATTCAAACTGAACTAACCCTTTGAAGTATATCCGGGATCAAATGTAGGGAACAGTGTCATCTCCTTGGGACCCTATTCTAAGCTTACCCCGTGTTAAATTACCCTACAATGCTCATTACTTGCAGTATGATGCCTCACTAGATGAGACATCATATTGATAAAAATGATCGTTGTAAATTATCGATTACCCCGTGCTTGGAATAGGGTCCTGGGGGCCTGAAGCCGTTCCCTAGCCTACTATGGGAAAACCAAACTTTTCGTGTCGTTTAACTGTGCTAACGGTTGCTAATTGATTCAGCCTCAACTTGGCTAAAGACACATTCTGGATAACAAATCGGCATATTAAGATATTCATTAATAAGCGGGATAATTTTCTTGCACAATGCCCCTTCTTGTACTACTTAGGAGGCAATATTGGTACGTCTGATGTATGGAAGGCGCAGCCAAAAACCCAGGCTACTATGGCATACAGTTGGTAAACAGTGTTGCCTTGAAACCTGTGGATTATTTACATCCAAAAGTTATTGGCGCAGTAATCAATTATCTTAACGTTCAATCGAAAAGTCGTCTTCGGCAAAATTGTTGATGGAAAGATTTCTCGTAAGCATAGAAGGCAAGCATTTTCATATGTCACTATGCCAAAGTACTAGTAGGATGAGAACGAAAAGTGTTGTTTACCCAACCAATTGAGTTTTCACAATCAAGTGAGCTCGAAATGAGAGAGGATAGTCAGGACCTGCTTTAGAAACTACCCACAATAATGAATACTTAGTAGTAAAGCTTGATTCACTAAATATTTGATTGTATAACATGAGACATTTCTTCGCATATTCTTTGTATCTACAAAGCGGTTAAGATTTTATCGTGCTTACAAGCAGAACTTCAAAGGAAAAACAATGAAAAAATATTCTTCAGCATTTCGGATGAATTCTCGGACTTTTCGCTTAATACCACTAATTATTTTTTGCACAGTAGAGTTATAAACTTGATCTGCAATCTTTTTCCACCATTTCTGCAAATACCATGGTTTGATTATTGTTTTGCCACCTCTCTGCTTCTCAGTTTGTTCAGTTTGGTTTTGAAAATTGTCCAATATTTTTCGATTGGACAAAAATTTGCCCAATTTGGTGAGTTGAGAGTTGTTTCAATAACGTCAATGTCATTCTGCTTACCCGGGAAGAGGTGAATTACAAACTAATAACATAATAATAACATATCTTGCCATCTCATCTGGATTTGACATTTATGACTTATTCAG
Source organism: Aedes koreicus (assembly GCA_024533555.2). Lineage (NCBI taxonomy): Eukaryota > Metazoa > Arthropoda > Insecta > Diptera > Culicidae > Aedes > Aedes koreicus. The sequence goes on along the minus strand of JAHHFK020005641.1, from coordinate 17,260 downwards.
GAATAAAACTTAATTGCAATGTAACTACTAAATATGTTATCATTGCTAGTTTTGTTTTTATTTAGATATTTTAAACCTAAGTTGAAAAATAATTAAATTACAACTGAATGATAGATTTTGCCATCATAATTAATTTAAGTTTTATAAAGTTATTTTGTTTGTTTTTTGCGCTGTGTATAAATTTAAATGAAAGAAGTGATATGCAAGGAAAGATGTCTCAAACTATAGAATTCAACATTCGGAAAAAAATGTCAGTTAAAAAATAAATAAATTGTATTACTTTCTCTTTATATTTTAAGTCAATTAACAAACAGACATCAAGGTAAAGTGCGGATCTTACACTTTGATATATAATAAATTGTTTCATCAGTAAGTTTTATGTGCTTATTTATACATAGCATTCCTTGACCGTTTCTTGTCCTATCCTTTTCTACAATACTTTATTGCTCCGTATTACGTATAAGTAAAAAGGACAGTTTCTCCGTATTTGAGCAGCTGACAAAATTACTTTGGTAATAAAATGAGAATTTCCTTTAAGGTTGTACTTTTCTGGACCGTATTACACTTAAATATGAACTTTTCTAATTAAAGACCGTAGAAAAAGGTTGTCGCCAAGAACGATCAAATTTTTATTTTTTTCAAGCAATGGCTTTTATCAAACGTTTTGATTTTCCACCAGAAATTTGTACGTTTTCCAACTAACGCAAATGCATTTTTAAAACATATGGATTTGACGTTTTAATTTTTTTCAGTGTATATCATCTGTCACTGACAACAACGATATCTTTTGGATCCTTTCATTGTCAAGTGCTCAGCCGAGTGTAATAAAAGGTTGGTTTTAGTTGAAAAATCAACAAAAATGTGTCGCCCGCGTAAAAATCAAAATGAGAAACTAGCAGCAAAGAATGCGAATGCCGAAAATATATCTTGGCAAAATGGTATGAACTAAACTTTTGTATTGTGAATTTTTTCTAACTTCAATTCCATTGCAGGCACAGAAGGCTATTTCGAAAGCGGAGGGAGAACTTGAAAAGAAAAATGTCGGCCACCGGTCCAACGTTCCGGTTAAGATTGACAACGATCAGTCTTTATTGGAGGCACAGGAGTTTTTGCCGAACTAGAATGGAGAACTTAAAATGAAACGTTTCATCAGGTTTCGTCAGACGAAGAATTTTTTTGGTTCGCCTTCGGAAAAGCGTGACGATGCGGGTCCTACCACGTCTGAAGATTCATCGAACCACCTTGACGTTCCGACTCTCACCAGTGCTGCAGAACCATCTTTGAAACACAATTCCATCAACATCCCGTGGCACTATGGACGTTTCGAAACCATATGAAACCTATCTCAACGCCGCCAACACCAGCGTAGAAACACTGTTCGAAGGTTTTCAGGAGACACACGTAAGCCACAACTCGGATCAAGTCATCGAGGAGTTGTGGCGCCGTATTGACCATCGGGATGCTGAAATTAAAAAACCCAAGGAAGAGAACACAAGGCTGTGAACAATGAATATGCACCTTCATTGTCTCTAGTGACGAAGACGACAGAAGCTTTACCGAGCGTGCAGGGTATCCGAAAGCCGAGTGGCTCTTGAGTGTATCGCAAAATTCTGTAGACAGCGATTACCGTTTTGTCAAAGAGCTGCTTTTCCGCTTATTCCAAAGAGGTTGCAGGCGTTGGTAAGGCAACAGCCACCGGTAGACCCTCCAATAATCCGAAAGGACGAAATAAAGACGCAGACGATGGAGAACCACCTGCTCAGGAGACGCACAAGCTGGATCCGGAAAAGGTGACGTACATAAAAGGTAAATAAAGTTATTATTTTTAAAATTCTAACATTTTCTTCATTATTTTTTAAACATTTTCAGATCGCCTTTACGAAAGACGTCGGATTCTCCTGGATCCAGCTGGTGTGGCTGTTATTAAATCGAAGAGGTTCAATAAACATATTGCCAATGTAAAGGCCAACAATCCGGCAATCCGTGGTGCAATACCGAGGCAGCAGTGAACATTTTTATTGATTAATGACCGCCGACGAACGGCTATTTTTTTTATTCATTATTTGATGTTTTTAACTAGGGTATGTGTCCCTTGACTCAGCCTAATATGCAACAATCGATTATATTTTTTACTATAACTCAAAGTATTTGAGCTGGAAGCGATATTTAACTAGTTATACACTTGCTTAGATATGTTCAATATGCCATTTGATAGTATGTATCACGAAAAGTTACACAATTCATTTGATCAAGTCAGAAACATTCGAGGGATATGGATGTAATGTCGGTCTATAAGCGCCAAATTGGGTCTATTCATGGATGCAAGTTCGTCCCATTCGACAGATTTGTTATCAAATGTTGTCTTCGTACGATTTTTTTTTCTGATTTTCTGATTCAATGCGTTTCTAGCTGTATTCGCTCTACCCAACAAACAATTTCATCAACCAAACTATACTAAAACTGCTAAGAAACACTTAAGTGATTTTCACATATGATTTAGCGACCATTTGATAATCAAAACATTATAATTCACTCTACACAGATTTTGTTCCTTTAGTTTGTGTTAAGATGACCCATATGGAAAACTTTCAATCGAAACTCAGACATTTTTATTGTAAATTTTACCAATAACAACATTTTTACTACGCTTTCCATCACAAAAAAAAAAAAATAACATCTCAATGGTTTTTTTTTTTAATATTATTTTTTTTTCACCTTTTTTATTTTTTTTCTCTCTTTTTTTTTTTTATTAAAAAAAACAACCAAGGGAAAAATACCACCACCCAACCAAAAAAATTACAAAAAAAAAAACAAAAAAAAACCGCGAAGGAGAAACTATAATAATTAAAAATTCTCACCCCCCCAAAAAAACGCACCCCAAGGAAAAAATTTTTTTTTATGGGAAAAAAAAATATTTTTTGTACACAGCCGCAAAAAGAGCCCGGCTGACATACAACCCCTTACCCTAATTTCCTGTAAAGAAAATGTGAGGTTTGAAGTAAAGGGTGATACGGTCAAAATTTGGTCAAGGGAAAACGCGTGTAAATCGGTGAAATCGTTTATTTAAAAAATCAAATTAAATTTCTTTTTCAAGTTCAATTAGTATAAAATTCAGGAAAAATATTCAGTTAGGCTTCCGCTTTTCCAAATCCGAATTGCCGGGCCTTACGCTTGACCCCTGCCATCAGATTTTGTACAGCCACCTTGTCCACCTTCTTCGCCGCAGAAAGCCAGTTTGCCTTGAACTGCTGCTCGTCCTTAGCAGTTTTTTTGGTCTTCTTTAGGTTCCGCTTGACAATAGCCCAGTATTTCTCAATTGGGCGGAGCTCTGGCGTGTTGGGAGGGTTCTTGTCCTTGGGAACCACCTGCACGTTGTTGGCGGCGTACCACTCCATGGCCTTTTTACCGTAATGGCAAGATGCCAAATCCGGCCAAAACAGTACGGAACAACCGTGTTTCTTCAGGAAAGGCAGCAGACGTTTATTCAAACACTCTTTCACGTAAATTTCTTGGTTGACAGTCCCGGAAGCTATGAAAATGCTGCTTTTCAAGCCACAGGTACAGATGGCTTGCCAAACCAGATATTTCTTTGCGAACTTTGACAGTTTCGTGTGCTTGAAAATATCTGCTACCTTTCCCCTTCCTTTTGCCGTATAAAACTCCTGTCCCGGAAGCTGCTTGTAGTCGGCTTTGACGTAGGTTTCGTCGTCCATTACCACGCAGTCAAACTTCGTCAGCATCGTCGTGTACAGCCTCCGGGATCGCGCTTTTGGCCGTCGTATTTTGTTTATCATCGCGATTTGGAGTCACTACCTTCTTGTAAGTCGATAGTCCGGCTCGTTTTTTGGCTCGATGCACGGTTGTAGACGATACACCCAGCTTATTTGCGGCATCTCGGAGAGATAGGTTAGGGTTTCGCTTGAAACTACCGGCAACTCTCTTTGTCGTCTCAGCGGCTTCCGGTTTTCGATTTCCCCCCGATCCAGACTTCCTGGCTGTCGACAAACGTTCCCCAAACACTTTAATTACATTTGTAACGGTTGATTTGGCAACTTTTAGCGATTTTGCCAACTTTGCGTGCGAGTAGCTCGGATTTTCGCGATGCGCGAGCAAAATTTTGATACGCTGCTCTTCTTGCTTGGACGGCATTTTGACAACTGAAGAGTGAATTCCAAAATCAAAATAGGAGCAACATTCTACACACACACACCTTCAAAATGAGGGGTATTCAGGTTTTTTAAATGCAAAATTGAAAGAAATACGTCAAGTTGATATTGACCAAATTTTGACCGTATCGCCCTTTACAGAACTTTGTTGCTCTAAATTTTTGTGGGATTTCCTTCAGCAATAATCACAGCCCAAGGTTGGGTGGTAATTAGCTCAAAGAATTTAGTTTCCGCACTGTTGTTTAATTAGCCACAACACTGCTCTTCAGCTTCGATCTCTAGTCTATATTTATTTGTATAAAAAAAATCCTGATCATTAGAAAAAAATATCACTCACTGCTATCTACGCTATTGATTTTACTACGTTCTACTGTTTTGATTTTTCATTCAATCCCTCCCGTCATCCTTGTTGACGGTTGAGGTTCGTGGATAAACCGTTGGAATCAGAGAGTTGCGTTCGGTACCGTTTGTTGATAACGCTACAAGGGGATGTTGCGGTGAACATCCTCCCCCCCGTGTCACCACTGCTTCCGGGTTGGCGTTACTAGAGCTTCCCACGTCACACACTACCAACTTCGTAGCAGGTCTCTTCAGTATGCCACCAGATGTCTGCACTTCCGTTCAACGAGTCACACCATCCTTTCCCGGAATCGTTCGGACTACCCGTCCTCGTAATCACCTATTCCGCACGTTTTCATCGACAACGAGTGCTAAAGCTCTTTCCTCTATCGGTGTTTCGTCCTGGAACCACTTCGTCCGGCGAGTTATCGTTGGCAGATACTCCCTCACCCAACGACGCCAGAAGTTGTCCAGAGTGTGTTTTACCAGATTCCAACTACTCCGCAGGGCCATACCAGCATCCGTAGGGAACTTCTCTGGCTCGCGAACTCCGCTTGAACTTAGCAGCAGGAAGCGATTGGGCGTCAATGATTCGTGGTCGGCTGTATCTAGTGGAACGAAGGTGAGTGATCGAGAGTCCACCATACTTTCGGCCACTGCTAGCACTGAAGCGAACGACTCTTTATCGAGCTTCCGCAATACAGGGACAAATGCTAGTGCTGCTTTTACTGCGTGAACCATTCTTTCCCAACAGCCCCCCATGTGAATGGCGGCAGGGGAGTTAAATCTCCGCTGAGTGTGAGCGTTGGTGAAGGTACTACCCAAATCCTCATTGATCCTCTTTATTTCCTCCTGCAACTCCCGATTCGCTCCAACAAAGTTTGTCTCATTATCTGGATAGATCACTTGAGGGGAACCACGTCAGGCGATGAATCTTCTTATCGCCTTCTTACACGCATCCGTAGAGAGACTAGCCACTTGCTCCAGATGAATAGCCCTGATTGTCAGGCACGTAAACAGACAGACGCAACGCTTTGCAACGCTTCTTCCAACTTTTACCAAGTACGGGCCGAAAAGGCCAACGCTCACATACGAGAAGGGCCGTACGAAGGGTTCCAATCGTACCGATGGAAGTGAGCCCATTTTTGGAGCTTCCGGCATCGATTTGTGAACACGGCACCACATACAGCGTTTCCTGAATAGACGTTTTTCAACTCGCAGCTGTGAAACGGTTAACTTCTGGCGCAGCTCGTTCACAATGGTTTCGTCGTTTGCATGGCGGTATTTCCTGTGATAATAGTCCAACAGAAGTTCCGTAATTATATGTTTTTTGGGTAAGATAATGGGCAACTTCTGGTCATACGACAGCATCTCCGCTTCTGCAGCTCGAGTTGCTTCTCTTAAAACTCCATGGTCGTCCACGAAAGGAGATAGTTTCACCAATTTACTTGACGATCTTAACTACTTCCCACCAACTCGCCCTTCTTCACGAATCTGCTTTAAGATTACCATTTGATCCGAGTACGCCTCAGTTTGCGCAGTCACTCACAGCGTTCGTTCGGCCTTCTGTATTTCTTCACTCGTCAGCCCTACAGTATCCGTGGATCCTTTCGATGAACGTAGTCTATCGGCGAAACGATGAACATATGCTGTAGCACGCAGAAACCGCTCGAATTTTGAAAATCTGTGGGCGTTATTCACCGGTTATCTAACCAGATGACTAAAGACATACCCTTTTTGCAACTCTGTGTTGATTTCTACCGTGTTTTCTTCCGGAATCCTTGTCGATACTGCTTCTCGTTCGTACAAAATATCCGGATTTCTAAACCAGTGACGGTCCACATTGCATGTAGGCGTTTTCCCCCACTTGGTCGCCTCGTCAGCTACGTTGACCTTGGTCGATATCCACTGCCATTAGTCGACACTTGACAGGCTCAAAATTTCGTTAACCCTGAAGGCGACGAACTGTCGATATCGTCGAACCTCTGATTTTTTCTATGAACAGACGGTCGATAAGTCGCTCCAGAAATAAGTTTTTCTAATCTTCAACGAATTATTCTTCATCGTCTTACTAGCGAGCCCCTAGTAACGCGCCCCCCCACCGGTTCTACCCCCACCCACTTCCATGAAACTAACCGCCCACCCCCCACATCGAAATCCCCCCTTACCCAGCTCAACAAACACAATCAACGTACTTCGTAGGGAATAACTCGAGGAATCCAGCCCTTCCAGTACACGTCCACTCTTCCACGCGCGCCCAACCCCCCCCCTCCCCCAACCTCGAGGTTTACCAGGTACACTCAGCGATCCCACTAATCCCTCAGGGATCGAAAATACTCATGACGAGTCGAAGCATCTCTCTCTTCGTGGGAATCGTAGTACCGTTCAGAAGTATCCGCATATTGTCAGGGAAGTACAGCGAATACGTGAAGGAACCTTCGTCTTGCAGCCAAGCCATCCCCAGTACCCGTTCGAATGCGTCATCCTTGTCCGGTAGCATGGCTTTTGATGGTTTCAGATTTGCCTCACCCAAGCTATTCAACACGGTTCGATCACTGGACATCCAGTTGCGAATATGAAATCCTGCTCGCTTGTGTATCTCGATAACTTCCCTTTCGGCTACATCAATCGCTTCTTCCGCGGTATCAAAACTGTCCACGTAGTCGTCCACGTAGTGCTTCTTCTTCACTGCCATCGCTCCTCGTGGTAACTCCAGTTCGTGCTCCGATGCGTTCAAATTTTTGGATGTGTTGATGACTGCGTTGGCGAGCACGCTGCTCCAAAGATCGCGACCCCCCCCCCCCCCCCTCCCCCCTCCCCCCTCCCCCCCCCCCCCCCCCTCTCTTTCTTTCCCCCATCCTCTCTCCGATCCCCCCCATCACCCTATCATTTTGTCTTTCGTCGTTGTGAAATGACAGAAATTCGGCGGGAACGAAATCAATCCGGTGGAAACGTCAACTGGTACTTCTCCATTGCTAACCGAAAACAATTGATTCGGGAAAATCAGACATATCACGGCTACCAAATTGAAAGCAGTACCTCACTGATTGCACAAATATTTCCGAAATTATTGAAGTCATGCTGAGCTTCACTTGAGTGATCGTTCACGAACAATACACTTATTTCAAAGTCTAACTCTTAATGCTCAAAAAGTAATTAGAATATATTATCAAATGTACCAACAGCATAACAATAAGGAGAACTTTGAAATTCCGCAATGTCAGGGTCATCTACGATCCATGTCAAGGATTACTTGACCAAAGGGAAAAAATGCCATACATAATGTTTTGAAAATATATCATTTTCGAAGTTATCATTTTTTCCAAAAAATTGTCTAACTTTCTATTTTTAAAATGTTCCTTGGGCGTAGCCGAATAGAACGAAAAAAAGGCAACTTAATCGGACAATCCGTTCGCGAGTTTTGCCCAGTCTTACGTATGCCACACTGTTTTATATACTCGTTTCGATTCGCGGCATCTTTAAAATCGATCACTGTTAACCGAACATTCAGGAGCTGATAAAGTTGTTGACAGATGAACGCGTCGAATGTTGGTTGGCTCAGAGCGATAGTCTTACGCGTGTATGTGTGAGCGCAACATGAGCGTTGCCAGTTTATTTTCGATTCAATCCTTACTCGTCATCTCCCTTTAAAGAGATGCGACTTAAGTGATAATATTTAACGACTACAGAACTTTGATTATCCTGGATTATTATGAAGGCCACCAGGTATCCATTAACTCCAATTTTCAAGTTAAAAATGCTAATGTAGTTCAATGAAGATCTCTCAAATACTTACTCCTCAAAAAAAACAAAACTGAAATACTTCAAACTTCGAACTTTCCTACGTAGCTTTTTTCGTCACTCATATTAGTATTTTTGGAGCATTTCCACAGTTTTAAATTAATGGTTTTCTTTCTATCCCTACTCCAGGTGGTAATATCTTGTTGGTTTCACAATACATTTTATAATAATGCAATTTCAAATCACTAAAACTAATATTTTTAAATGATGCGTTAAAAAAACATAAATAAAAACCTCCAAAGTTCTAAGACAAATTGCATAACTGAACCATATTTGCGACTATTCCAGATAATCAGGAAGAATCTGCGATGGGCCGAAGGATAAGTCATAAGCGCAAATGTATTCAGATAATGCTTTTACAATATTTCAGCCACAGAACTCTTAGTCGTATACAATAAATTGTCCATTTTTATGATTTTGTCAGGTCTTCTGGAGATCCAGCTGGCCAAAACATGGCCAACTATCTTCTGAACAACTTTGCTAAGGGCCTGTTCATAAGTTTTTTGAAATTTTGTATGGATCGTAGACTTCGGTCAAACAAAACCCCCCCGCGGAAAGTCTATGTGGTTTATGAATAGCCCCTATAGAGTATGCATTCTATTTAAATAACCTCAACAATTTCGTCCTCAAGTAGTTTAAATTCTATGTGGTACGAATATAAAGGGTGTTCCGCATTAATTGCATCATGGAAAAAAGCTGTGAAAAATTACTTAGTTGACCGATCCTTTTCATATTTCAGATAAAATGTAACCGATAAGCTTTTGGCATATTTATTATATTCATCTTCATCACCATAACCGTACGCTCGCACTTTATGCTTAACTCCACTCATTAGCTTCTGTACAACATCTGGCTGCAGCTTCTTCTCTACGGAAGCCCACTTTTTCTTCATGTCTTCCTCGGATTTGACCTTCTTGGGATGCCTTCGTAGTGTATGTTTCATTATAGCCCAGTATTTTTCGATTGGCCTTAGTTCTGGTGCGTTGGGGGGGTTCATATCCTGGGGTACGAAAGTGACCCCGTTGGCTTCGTACCACTCCAGGACAACATTTGAATAGTGGCATGATGCTAGATCCGGCCAGAAGATCGTAGGGCCCTCATGTTGCTTCAACAAAGGAAGCAGACGCTTCTCTGGACACTCCTTGACACTCCTCTCCCCGTTTACAGTCCCGGTAGTCATGAACGGTGCACTCCGTTTGCCACACGAGCAGATCGCTTGCCAAGTCATGTATTTTTTGGCAAAAATTTGAAAGTTTCTGCTTTTTTTACTTCCTCCGGATCATCAAACTTGTGCTGGGCGGTAAAGAACAGTAGCCCCTGAATCTGCTGGAAGCCCGCCTTGTCGTAAGTCTCATCATCCATGATGAGACAATGAGGCTTAGTCAGCATCTGGGTGTACAGTTTCCGGGCCGTGACTTTCTCATCGTATTTTGCCGTTCTTCACTTGGGCTCTTCCCTTTTTACGTATTCAGTCCCTCTTGTTCCTTGGTTCTCTAAACAAAGATGGACGATTCAATTTTTTGCCCCTCCCTAACGAACAGGGGATTCCCTAAAGGTTTTTTTTCCACACCCTTGTATCCTATCACTAATACAACATCCATTCTGACCACATTTCTCCTTCCGTTCGATGCTCTGAGTTTCGTAGTAACGTTTAATAACACGACTCACCGTTTTCCGATGTCCTCATGAGTCACAGGGCTTTCCGATTTTGGGTGTCTGAATAAATCACATGCTGCGTTTGCCTTGCGAACATATAGGCGTCATTTACTACACTGACAAATGCCCTTCACCGAACGATACGGATCACGACACAAAAGGAGACGATAAAAGTTTGGCTCAGCGTCCACAACGATTATGCATGAGTCGGGGCCCACTAGTTTCATTTGGTTTACAAAAACTGATCCATTCACATTCTGTGTACGTTGCTGATTCTGAATATGATGGTTCACCGGTTGTTACAGACGGCGAATATAACTCATGAAAAATAAACAGATTAGTGCAGATTATTGGAAATGTGCGCTGTAAAATAACTTTATCTTTTCGCAGCATAGCACTAAATGTTTTTTTTAATCAGTTTGTTTATTTGTTAGGCTCAGGCGTGTGTAACACTTTGCGGAGCCGATATTCAATATTGTTATTAACAATGTTTTATTATTGATTTTAGTAAAAGTGGGGTTCCGATTACTCGTGGTTAACTCGAGGTTAATGGGTCACATCATCGTTTGGAAGGGGCTAAGCAGGTAACTTATTTAACAGCATTAAATGGTTAATATGAGACATTAAAAGATTTGTCTTGTTTGGGTTACGTGGATTCTAGGTGAGCGATCAAAAATTCAAATTAATTAACTAGACGTTCAGCTTTCATAGCATTCCTGTCGACGAAGTCCAATGATTCTGGTGCTACAGTTGGTTGGTGAGCCGAGTCGACACAAGATTGGGATGGACCGCAGTAGTAGTTCAGACTTAATCGATCGACGACGGCAAGACCGTCCGTTTTTGCACCGATAGGGAAATAAATGCGCACGACCTAAGGGCGATCCTGTTTTTCGTAATTACGGCCCATCTGACGATATTTCGCTACATCGCCTTTTTTATTCATTTCAATTACACTCTTTAATATTTAAATTTAGATTATAAAATAAGGTTACATAGAACCGAAATAGCTGTGTAGTCAACAAGTTGATTAACATTATGTTGATCCATTTAACCTGTTTTTGGTTTTCCACTATATATGAAATAAAGTGAAAAAAAATTGAGGCATAGTAGAAAGACGAACTTGCCTGTATAAAACGATATTAGTAATTACCGCAAATCCTCCTTAGCAATGTCTTCACAGAAGTTGTTGGGGCCTTTTCTTATGTCAGGCTGACTATTGTTGTTAAAGATTTTTATTTATATATTTTGAGACTTCATCAAAGTAGTCCTTCAGTTGAAACGCGTAAAAGTAAATAAAACAAGTAACTAATAAATTCCACTGAATTACTGTTGAAGATTTTCTCATCCAAATGGTAATTCGACTATTGTATTTAATGTACTTAAGTCGATTCAAAATTAATATAGGATTTTACTGAATACGTAATAAAAAAGCATAAATTTCTACGCTTCTAAAAATATAAGAAATATCATCGAAATGTATCCTTAACTACCAACAAAAGCATAAACTAACAAAATTGCGTTATTCCCTATGATAATGGGACTGTTACGTATTTATGGACATTGATGGTACTTAAACTTGCAGTACAGTATTTGTTAATGACTAAGTGTTTGTCAGGTGTCATTCTGCCTGTAACCAATATGTTTTCATTTTAAAATTATTGTACTATAAGCTGCGGAAATATCACCGATCGAGAATTTTTTTCAACCGTCCTGTACTCACGATGTATGGGGAAAGCCTGTCTCATATTCCTTACATCTCTCCCTTATTCTCCGCACAATGGCACTAAAAATGGTCAAAATATGCTACAGTAATATGTATGGTAAAATAGATTCAAGCGAGCATGTATATACATTCATCCAATTAGATCAATCATTTTTTGATCATTGTAGAATAGTCTCTTAATTGAATAGCACATCACATCCCAACAACTTTAGGAAATGCTGAAAAACCTCCCTTCTCCCTTGACGCGTATTTTAGTTCTTATTATTTTGTATTGCTTGCCACACTTTTCATAATCCCCTGTTCGCTAAATACGTAACTTAATTGGCTTCAATCCTACAGTAAATCCCAAAAACATTCTCAAAAAAAAAATGTTTTGATCATAAATTAATCTCAGTATGCCGCATCGGTCGTAAATTGTGCCTCGTTCTTTGCTTGCTCCGTTGTGTGCTCCGTTCCTCTCTTGGTAGAACAAAGGCACGGGCGATTCAAAGCTGTGTATAATCATTGCAGCCGGTGCTCAGCGATCATGATCGATCAGTGTGTACAATGGACAAGTATGGATCATTGCTTCGAGCATTCAGACAGTGCAACAACCACCGAATATTCAGGTTCTGTTACGGTTACTGAATCTGAACGAATTTGCGATTCTATGTTCACGAACGGGTGGCAGTCTGACACACTAGTGTTCAGTAGGGTCATGAATGATTTCCAAGCCCTGCTAGCAACCCCCCCGCCTCCCCCCCCCCCAAACACCCACAAAAAACAACACAAAAAAAAAAACAAAAACACTTACTTCCCCAAATTAAAAAAAAAAACCCCAGGTAATTTTTAACAGCGTTTTTCCCGTACCATTTTATGTGGGACACCCTTTATAAAACCATTTCTTTTTCCATTTCCAATTTATCACCCCCAATTTTTAAAAAATTAATAGGACAACAAAAAACCCTCCCCAATGCCCCCCCGCAAATTTCCCCCCTAACCTACCCAAAGGTACTATTCCCTTCCAAACTTCCCTTCCACCCACACCCTTCTATCAACAATCAATAGGAAACAAGTGATTTAAAATTGGTTCACTGTTGTTAAACCCCTTGGTACCATGTATTCTTTGCAGTCTGCACCTCTGCAATAGCGAATTGCGCCTTTGGGTGCTAGAAACTTTGTTTTTGTTTTAATTCGCTGTGTTATTTTGACAGAATACTTGAGGGTGTGTTCGTGTGAGTTATGTTATTGGGGACGAATCATAAAGCTTGGGACCGAGCGTAGGACCGATGTGCTGGTACTTCCTGTGCCAAAAACTATATCCATTTTTTCAAGACTATCCAGCTGCTGCTTCTATCGCATCGCTTCACATCATTCGTTTGCTTCGTTGCCAATGTGAATCATCCGTGAATCGAAGCGCAGTCTAAATTGTATTCGTTCGAATCAAAAATTGCGGAAAGGAAAATAAAAAAAATTAGAGCGATTCATTTTCTGATGAGCTCCAATCGCATCTGTTCGGGTAACAAAACTATATATTTTGCAGCAACTATTGGAGTCGCTCAAAAACTGAAAAGTCGATATTTCTAGCATTAAAATTGGATTTCAGGTTATCATTTTGCAAAAACCCATTCGAATAGTCTCCTTCCTAACGATTTGAATCCTGTTTGAAGCTTTCCTGCTTCTTACGTAATCTTCTCCTATTATTTTCGTTTCAGGTACTCACAGTGAAATTATTTATTGTTGCCACTACAACCAGTAATGCCAAAAACCAGTAAAGCGTTTTACCCATAAGTGGGAACAACGTCTGTACGTCAAACTGGATAATTACTTTTCACCCATCTGATCGAAGCCAGAATTTTTTTGGGTGGGTTACAAGTAACCATCTAATCAAAGCCGATCAAATATTATTTTCAAAAATTGTTCAGGAAAATCTTAAGAAATTAAGAAAGAAATTAGCTCATTGTATTTAATGATATTTTATGCAAGCAAAAATACATTGAGTAAAAATTAAACATTCTACGCTTTAAAAAACTGTGTTTTTGAAAATCAAAAATCGCTGCAAAATCACTTTCCTTCTAGCTTTTGGAAATATTCTAGGTCCAGTCCTTAGTACACCCATGCTTGAAATTGTAATCCCGTATTCAGAGCTGGAAATAAAATTAATCACCAAAGCGAAGTGCAGAGGTATGAGACTTGTTCTTTTATCACTGACAAACTCTGAAGGATTTCAAATTTTTACGAAGTAAATTTTCACCCATATAAGAGTGAAAAACACCCACCTCTGGAACTACATGAAGCTGTTTCAAGATGGGTACTTTTAACTCACATTGTATTTTTTGAAATTACCCATCTTTTTGACAGCTTTTATATATAAAATGTGTAATCTCAAATCTCCGTGAGGGGTTCGGTGATTACACCAACTCCTACTGCCCAGTGGTGTGAACAGTATCATTTGTTTGCTTCGTTGCCAATGTGTTAATCTATGAATCTAACTGTTGTCGAATACATCGAAATCATATTCATGCGAAACATAAATCGCAGTTGAAAAGGAAAAACAAAAAAATAGAGCGATTCGTCCTCTGAGCAGGAATGCCACATATACAGATTTATCTGTAACCATACCGATTTTTTGTAGATTTCGGATACAGAATTTTGTATATACAGATAACAGATTTTTAGAACAGATACAGATTTTACAGATTTTTGAAAAGTCTTCTTTTTCGTTCCTTTTTTTTTATCGTGTTTCAATAACCATGTCTGGAAATCTCATTGAGCCACCTACAGAGTTTGTCAGATATTCATCGACATACCGGAAGGATGGCCGCTTCGAAGGCATCCATCAAATTAACCTCGGTGGGAAACATCCATTTCAATGTTGTGATAGAACTTCATAAGCATCGGTTATGTCACTTTCGGTGGATAGTATCAATCTGAACAATTGACAGGTGTGTTTTTGTATTTCTAGTAAGAATTTGCAGTATAGAGTTTCACCACAGTCGATACATCACGCTCTAAGTGATCTTACTAATATCTAGTCCTACTTTACGTTTTGTCACATCACAGATGTCTGTTCGAAGCGCTACTTTTATCAATCTTACTGGATAACTTGACAAAACCACTAGAAATTCTGCAACCACAGGTCTTAAATGATGACAAGGGGATGAACATTTTGCGGTAGTCAATCCAAGTACCCTCGGTGGACAGCATTCATCTCAAGAACTAGCTGGTTTGTGCTACTACTTTTCATTTCTGATTCAAATACTTTGATTCTAAGGTTTGATGTTATACAATGTTATTGCATCGACTGCTACACTGAAAATTAAATTTCGTTTATATAACGAAACCGAAGGTAGAACTAACAAATATATTTATTGTTTTCAGCAACTTAATTGATGTGTACTTTCTAAGAATTTAATTTCGTATTTAATGCCGCTCGCGCACCTGCCAAAAGTACGAAGCATTTGTTGGGACAGAAATAATATTCGTTCATTGTACGAAATTAATACTGAGAGCTACGAATATTTGGTTATCAATAAAAAATAAACGTCTCTCTGCTGGCTGCATGAATGAATGACAGATCTACGTTATCGACTCAAAATGTAATCGAAAAAACAAGCCCTACCACCAGGAGTTGTGCAGCGTTTTTTGTTATGTTTCTGACAAGGAGTTCTTTATTTTTGGGAACTAGTGTTATTGAATCCGTGGTCCCTAGGCTATGGTGACTCGTGAAATGTTACTTGATTAATGAGTATGGCGTTATAACTCTCGACAGTGCTTTAATTATTATTTGGGAATAAATCAATGTTTCCCGCCAACCCCAGTATCAATACCAACATGTATGAGTACGATTGAAGGAAAACAGCGATTGGCTGGTCTTTATGAAAATCATGAATTATACAAATTGAACAAAAAGGTGTACTAATAGAATTTTACAAGATAAAAACAATATGATTGTTTCATACAATAAACGAGACATTTGTTATATGTAAAAAATCCATGTTTACGAAACGAGCGAAAGCTTATAAACGAAAATAAATTGTACCGATTCTTGTATAGAATGCACAACTACAGGATAAAATCTTGATTTCGGGGGCAATGCACAAATTAAAATTTTATTCTTATTAACAAACTTATATATCTATCTATCACAGTTCACTACATGAAAAACCATCTGATCTTCGTACGTTGTATACTCGAAAGCAAAGTTATCTTACCAGCATTCGCAAAATATTGTTGTACTTTTATATTGAACAACTTCTAACATTGCCACACACTTGGAATAACCCTCAGATTTTCGGTACCTTCTTCTTCTTCTTCTATTATTTTTGAGTGGGACTTTAACCCTTCGGGTCATTCGTCCCTGCTGAAAAAATGTCGGTACCCTTTTACCAACATCTCAACAGCTAAACGTTCGGTAAACAATTTCTGAAATCACCGAAAAATCTGTGGAATCGCAAAGAAGTTATTTTTAAAAAGAAAGTAGAGAAGAGGTCGGACTCGGGATTGAACTGCTGATCTCCTGATCAGTACGTCTAACCGGTTACCTCTAAGCCCCAAGCATTGTTGATATATCGCAAATTAACGTAAATTAATAGAAGATGAAACAACTGTCTACACGCAGAAAAAAATCAATTCCTATCAAACAAAGAACATATTATTTCAAAATAAATTTAGGATTGAATATGTACCAATAAAACTAATGAATTACTTCAACAAAAACACTGATTTAAATAACTCTTCTCATTTTATTGAATCAACAAAATGGTTTTATTGATCTGAAAAACCATTTTCTTGATGCTATTTGAATTTGTGTTATGCTTTTATCTTAGATTAGGTTAGGTTGTGATTACAAAAACAATTTCGCCATTTTCAAGGATACATTTAAAAAAAAACCCTGCTTACAGAACACAGATTTTTGAACGGCAAAAGTATTTCAGAAATTCAAATCGATGGTCAATTTGACCGTTATTGGGTTTTAGGATGACTATGACAGAATAGTGATTTTCTACCAACTTTTGTCAAAACAACCTTCAAAAATAGTCGATTCAACATTTACTATAAGGTCGGAATAGTCCTTGTTACCATGACCATATTCAAGAATGCCATGAACGTGGATAATTCGACCATTGTAACTATTATATGCAATAGTCATCTTGACCATGGTTTAATTGTCGGTACAACCATGGATTTTTTCTCAGTGTACCCTGATACTTATCATTTCACCAGTTTGCCCATGCGTGTTTCTGCATCTCCAAAACAAGACATAAACCTGGACAAAACGAGCATGTCTCCGCATTCCTTCTTTTCTCGCTCTATCATGCTCAACTCTCTGTGATTGTTAGAAACGTGCAATTAATAACATGTTTAGTTGAAACAATAAAAATCAGTTTGAAAATCAACGAACTGATTTCAATAAAGTTATATTTTGCTTCAAGAGGAGCACTGCGTTATTCGTAATATTTTTAAGAACTGAATCGATTGGGAATGTCATTATTTACCGAGTGTTTTTTCTGTGTGTATTATGAGATTCTTGGAACAAGCAACTATATTTACAGAAGTTCTGGGAAAATCACAATCATTCGGTAAAGAACTGTCA